>JAJONR010009400.1:0-34183 GCA_029582245.1 Solanum etuberosum
GCTGAAGTATGTGAAAGGTAAAAGAAAGTTTTCGAAAGAGTTTGAGGAGTTGGTGTTGGATTGTCTTTCTAGCAAAGAATCAAAGAGGCCATCAGTTGAAGATCTACTGCAGAGACCAATTTTTCGGTATGCTAAGAACTTGAAATGGTTTCAACGTCGCGTGTTGTATGCAAAGAATCCAATGCCTTATTGCTGATATCTGATGATGAACAATTCGTGGAAGATCAAGATCATCTATACAAGTATAAATCAATGTTACACCAGAAAAAGGGCATATTGTTACATAGAAATGTCATACTGTAATAGTTCATGTTTTTAGACACTTTATTGCTGGAAAGGGAATTACATTTCTTCTGTTGGTTCTCTATTATTCCATGGTAAAGATAATTACATTAGAAACAATGTCAAGGCTAAGTGGAATGCCATACTGTAATTGTTATCAGGAAAACGGTACAGTTAAATTTGTATGAGGTCAATGACACGCGTTATCAGTTTAGTGTGTGAAGTTGCTTATTAATAGTTGAATATTGTGCAATCAATAAGTAAAAAATTAAAGTATGAGTAAAGGAGCTCTATATATGAAGCTTCTATGCTTCAATGTTATCGTAAACTTCAAGCAACAAAGTCTTTTTCTTTTCCTTCATTGCAATGACACCACCAATCAGATCAAGTAGCAAAGGAAGCCCTGCACACTTTCAGACTATTTCTTCTCCAACGACGAATAGTTCATCAGGGCAACATTCTTCTCCGAATACCCTTTTCCCTAATAAGTTTTACTTTTAGGAAGCTGGATAGTCTTGACTACTCTCTATCGTGCATGACATTGATCAATGATCGCGGATTGGGTGTTGGTGATGAAATTTGGCTATGTTGGAATCCTATTATTTCAAAGTTTATGTTCAAATTAATAAGTAGGGCTGTATTGATTGATTAGGGGCTTCTAGAAATTCAAGTTTTATGTTCAAATTCTGTATATGATGATTCTTTTCTCAAATTTAATCTGTTTTTTGTACTTGTGCTTGGAATTTTGTCTACTTGTATTTGCAAGAAAAGAAATGAGTTTTAATTCATCTGTTCACTCCCTATTAAAGATGGTTATACAACTTTGAATGTTTTGTGCCTGAGTAGCTAAGAATTGAATTAGAATGAGCAACGATCTGATAGTTCAAACTGTTTTATTTCTTTAATTAGAGATAGTTGTATTATCGTTCTTGAAAGGTCTTACAACAATCACATTATTTCGATAGAACCTCTTCTGTTTTTCCTTTTACTTGAATTTGCTGATATCATCGTCATTGTAGTTCTCCACGGTTCATCTAACAGAATATGCACAGTAACATCAAAGAGACGGTGTTCATTTTGCTGTTAGTGACTGCACTAATCTGTTTATACAGAGTCCAAGTGTCAGCTAATTTAACAGACACAACTAACTACATTCTAACTAACTAACCACTTGATTAATATTAACTAACTGCTAACAGAAGTGGACTTGTTACATAAGTGAACTGAAGTGTAAAATAGAGGAACTTCATTTTATTTTTAAACTTTTGTTTTGGTGGGAGGTGGCAGGTAACCCGTGGAATTAGTCGAGTTGCACGATATATATATATATAGCACTAAAAATGATATAAATGATTCATTAAGTTTGAAAGTAGGTCTAAAGTTATCGTATGAATATATTTTTGTATAGGTAATAAATCATTTGTTTGTGCAAACAATCTATGGTATTGTGGCATTAAACAACTAAAATCATATATGTAATAATATGACACTTTGATATCTAACTCTGTTGTTTTTAATAGTTTTTGACATTTTTAAAATATATGCAATAATTTAATTCATTTTTAACCCTTGATTTATGATTAAAGGGTATGTGAAGAGGGTATTATTTTCCAAATCTAAAATGTTAAGAGGGTAAAATGAGTTTTTTATTAATATAAATTTCTTCTTATTTTGTTGATATATTATTGGAAGAAAATGTGGGTAGTATTTTTCTTTGGACCAAAAATAGAAAAAGTTAAAAGAATGCTCCTTATGATTATTTCATTGGTTATCCCTCACCAATCATACCTTTCTTATTGAACAAATTCCATTTATGATTTATTTAATTGGAATATAGTTTTGGTGGAGCTCCGACTAAAGAAATCAAATTATTTTATAATATTTTTTGACTGCTTAATGATTCATGCATGACATTTCAAGGTTAGATAAACCCCCTAATTAATTTCCCAATAATTTGATAAAAGTACTAATCAACAAATAATGCTGGATTGACGTCATGTTCAAGCAAGTCCGAATGTAGATTCATGTGAATTCAATAACTGTGAAATTTATTAAATATCTGGTTATGAATTTCATTATTATTATAATAATAACTTTAAATTTATAATAGTAATTATAAATTTTAAATTCTGAATTTATCTAAGTGTTCGAGTATGTATCTTCAAATTGAATTAATACTTGTTTATTTTGACACTAATGTACTTTTAAAAAAAAAAAAAAAAAACTTATTTTTAAGTTTTCAAGTACTAGAACATAATCTGATACCGCCCCATTTGATTTCATGTTGATAGTGCGCCTCACAAATAATTTATTAAAGTCAATTAAGTTGTTTAACACATGATTTTTTTAAAATTGAAATAAAAAATTTAATAGATAAGAGATAAATAATACTAGCTCTAATTAATGAGAGGTAAATATAGCTTATTTTTCGATAGTACTAAAAAAAAAAAGTAAATATAATCCTTTTTCGTAAACCTCGATATCACTAACTTATCATGGTACTATTTTTTTTGTTTATTTTTATTTGTCTAATATTTGATTTGGTACACATTTTAAGAGAGAATTAATGGAATGACAATATTATTATTTTTTAAATATAATAAATTCAATATTTTGAAAAATAAATTGGGAAAATGACAGTAGTTAATAAGAAAAGTAAATTAGAAATTAAGTGATAAATTATGTCTTGATTTTTCAAACTGAGTAAGTAAAAATCAACGGAAAAAGTATAAATTTATCTGTTAGAAACATTATTATATATTAGGCCTCATTATTAAGTATTATTTTCATCCATTTTTACTTGTCTAGTATTGATTTGACACATCTCTTTTAAGTGTAATAAAAAAATGACATTTTTACAATGTCACTCGGTAAGGCTGGGCACCGGACCGGACCGGAACGGGACGGGTTGACCGGTTTGTTGACCGGTACCGGGATGAACCGGACCGAAATTACCGGGATGGATACTACGTTCCGTCCCGTCCCACTATATACCGGGATGGAACCGGAACGGAACGGACCGGAATGGAACGAGATGGGATAAACGGGACGACACATATAGATATTTCAAAAAATAATAAAAAAAATTTTAGTTATTTTGATTTTTTGAATTACGAAAATATGAATGTTTGTTTATTTTTCTAAGTTTAAATTAATTGTTTTGAAATTTAAGTTTTGAAATTTATAATGTAATTTTACTTAAGTTTATTTTAAAGATATTTTTTTTAATTTTTACTTATTAAATTTGCAAGTTTAAGTTTAATAAAGTTTTTTTGTTTTAAAGTTTTTGAGCTTAAGTTTTCAAGATTTGAAATTTTGAATCTTTTGAAGTTTATAAGTTATTACTTATTAATATGTTATAAGTTATACTTATAACTTGTAATTTAAATAACTTAAGTTTGTAATTTTAAAAAATTAAATAAAAATAAGGATAAAACAATGACACAAATTAAAAGAATATCAATCCAGTCCAATTTTTTTATTTTTTTCCGAAAATATGCCTATATATAAATTATAAAATATAAATTAATTAATAAAAAATAATTAACCACAACCGGACCGAAACCGAAATAAACCGGGATAAACCGGTACCGGTATCAAATCGTGATACCGTTCCATTCCGAGTACCGGTTCACGGTGTCCCATTCCGTCCCGAAGACCACCGGACCGGAATGGTACCGGAACGGAACGGACCGGAATGGTACCGGAATGGTACCGGAACGGTATAGGAATGGTACCGGAACGGTATAGGACCGGTCCGGTGCCCAGCCTTAGTCACTCCTTATATATAAAATTAATTTAGTGTTTTTTAATAATACATTGAAAAATAATTATATTTAATACTCCTTCTATTCAATATGAATAATTTCGATATTTTTTTATGGTTCAAAATAAATGAACTTTTCAAAGTTCAAGAATGTATTAATTATTTTTTTCCAGAATTACTCTTCTTTTTAATAAGATTTTGGATCCCAAATAATGAACATCTCTATTTTTTTAAAAAGTTTGGGAAGTATCAAAAAGAAGATATTGTCAAAAGAATATGAAGTTCACAGGATAAAATTAGGGAATGTATAATTATTATTTTCTTTATAAAATAGGAACTGATATGAGATTTTTAATCTTCTGTTGTGTTGTTTAGATATGGAGAAGAGAGTTATGCTAGGTATTTGAGGGGAGATTTGAATTAAAAAACTTAATTTTTTACTGTTAGATTGTGGCGAAGTTAGAATTTTAGCGGTTCAAAATATGAAAAAGTGAATATAAAAAGTAGTTTTACTTATGCATAAACAATATAATTTTTCGTCAAAAAGAGTTCAAACTAATCTGCTCACCCATACCTCGATCCGATCCTACTACTAGAAGAGTTGACTCAACAACTTTTAAAAAAACTCACCTATCCATAATGAACAAAACAACACTCCAGATGCTACGCAGAACTCATGTATTTTAGAGACATTATTTTATCATATTGAAGTGTCTATTTGTTCACTAACTAAGTTAAAGTATCTAATTTATAAATAGTGTCAAGTTTAAAAGATTATCTATGTATTCAACTTTAAAATAAAAATAAATTAGAAACTAAATTAAATATTTTAATCTTGAATTTTTCAAATTAAACAAGTTAAAATAAATATTTTTTTTAAATATATTTTTTTGTTTGACTACAAACACAATCAAGCAAACATAAAGTAATTTAACTTTTTCCAGTATGCACCAAAAATAAGTAGACCAATGTCACCACGCATGAACGGCCGGTATGAATTGGCTAGTTGGGGATAGAGACAATAAATAGCTTATTTGATAAAGCTATATTAAAAAAATATTTTAAAAATTTATTTAAATATTAATTATCATTTAAAAGTGATTTAACATTTAACTGGCAAAATCTTAATTTTTTCTTATCAAAAAAAAAATAAAAAAAATCAAAAGAAGTTGATTTTAAATGTTTTACCAAACAAATTTTAACATAAATCCAATGTCCATGTGGAATGTCTATCAAGCTATCTACCCTTGATGAAACAATGAAAATAAAATAATAATGTTATTATTTGATTTTTAACACAAATATATCTTTACGATCAGTTAAATACAATAAGATATGTCTTGACTTAGAAATAGACCAATTATATTTGTCACCTCTTTTTTGACATAAAAATCTTGTTTTGTCAGCTAAGTTGAGTAATAATATTCCTAAATTATTGAAAATAGGACGCTCATGTCTATTATTTATTTATTTTTAATTTTACATAAAAACGCATAACCATTATAGTCAAATATGGAGCCAAAAAAAATACGGGAATTTTAAATCCCTATATAATTTGATTTAGTTTTAAATTGCTATTAAAAAAGCATTTTTAGACCTAAAAAACATTAAGAGCATTTTAATCAAATAAATATAAGAAAGGCATTTGAAAACTATTTACGATACATTAAAAGCATTTCCAACTCTTCTCCATTATAAAAATTGGTAAAAAGTCTATCTATGTGTATAACAATCCATTTTGAATCTTTTTTTTTTTTTTTATATATAATATAATATATATAAAAATAACCTTATAAAAAAATTATCCTCTAAATTAAAAATCAAAAAGTAATGCAGATAGAGCCATTAAAATTTCTGACTTTTAAATCTCCACCCTTCATTTCTTATCATCCTTTTATATCTCACTATATACTAAAATCCCCACTAATTTAACTAGCCTCCCTTCTCTTCTTCTTCTTCTTCTTCATTCTAGCTACTTGTTGAGAATTTATTTCCACTTTAAAACCCTTAAACCCATCATATATTTATAAATACATAACCATTATTGAAGAAAACACTAATTATAATTCTCAGCTAAACTTGCTTTGCTTCCACTTCTGCTCGACTGTTTATCAGAAACAATCTCTTTTATCTCATAAAGGTAAGGATAAGATTTGTGTACATTTTTATCGTCTGAAATTACGCTAAATATAATGTTATTAACTTATCAAATATACACTTCAAATATGTTTTACTTGTTATTGGTGTTTCTTCTATTGAATTTCCTTTAAAAAAATACATTTTTTAATCTTTCTTGTACCGACAAATGTGATTTAAAATTTGTTTTAAAATTATAATTTTGAATTATTTTTTAAATTTCCTTGTTAAAATTTCTTGTTTCCACATTGGCTTGTTTTAAAATTATAATTTTGAATTATTTTTTAAATTTCCTTGTTAAAATTTCTTGTTTCCACATTGGCTATGAGAGATTGATATGTATGATTTCCTATTAGGGAATTATACATTATTAGAAACATATGTTTTTCTATCGCAAATTAATGGAAAATTCATGCTATTCAATATGATTTTCTCATCGAATCAGCTCACTAAAATATTTAGAAATTTTCTAATTTTTTCATATATAAATACTAGTATTATTTTTTTATTTTTTCACTAAAATACCTAAAAAATAGCTATTGGATATATATTTTTTTTAAGTGAGCTGAAAAAATAGTGATTTCTTACATTAGAAAATTTGAAGTAATTTCAGGTTTAGTTGGAAAAATGGCACCAAACAAGAATGGTCGTGGCAAGACAAAAGGAGACAAGAAGAAGAAAGAAGAAAAAGGTATTTTTTGAAATTTTATTTAAGAGCTACTAATATTGATTTTAATTTTTATATTTTGGAAGACAAAAAATATAATCATAATTAATATTGTTAATTTATTTTTGATATTTTTTTTCTTTTGCAGTTATTCCCGTTGCTATGGATATAACAGTAAATCTTCCAGATGAAACTCATATTATTCTAAAGGTTTGTTATTATTTTTTATAAGATAAGATTATAATCAATTAATGCTGAAATTTCAATATTAGAAATATTATTGAAATGTTTAAGGAAATAGGAAATTTGATTTTATCGTCTTTTCCAAAATTGTTTATAGTTTTTTATATATATATATTTTTATAAGAGAGAAAAAGTTTGTTTCTTCTACTCAATTTATAAATAGTCATAAAATCATTTATTAATTAAGAGGAGTATTGAAAACGTTTTTAAAACTTGGAGCAAATCATTAGTTTCGTCTCTAAATTGTTGACAGTCTTAAAAACACCCTCTACTTGATTAACTAAATTTAGATACTTCCTCGATCTAATAGCAATTGGTTTCAAACTCTTGTAGAAGTATGAAACTCTTAATAAAAAGTTGAACAAGTGTTGAAAACACCCCTAAACTTGACGAGAATTTAGAGGTGTATTTCACTCATGTTACAAGATTGGTGATATATTTAAGTTTAATTATTCAAGTAAAGAAATATTTTTAAAACTGTCAATAGTTTGAGATAAAACTAATAATTCTCGCTGAATTTAGGAGTGATTTTGATACTTCTCTCTTATTAATTACGTGTAATTTTTTTTACAGCATTTACGAGAAAATAATTTTATTTTATTTTTTGCTTTGGCAGGGAATATCTACCGATAGAATAATCGATGTTCGTCGATTATTATCAGTGAACACAGCAACGTGTAATATCACCAATTTTTCATTATCTCATGAGGTAACTAATTAGGACCAAATTCCAATTTTGCATGCCAACAACTTTAGATTTTTTCCTTTTCGCCTTCTTTATCTTTAATCGTACAGTGACGTAGCCATATATAATAAAGAATAATCAGTCGAACATCTTTTTCTAAAATAAATTATATTAGGTATATGCAAGGAGGTTTTTCTAAACTTGATTTCTCTTTTTGATCTAAATAATAATAAAAACTTATCTCCTTACATTTTTTCCTTTTGTATTGGAAAAAAGTTGTGGTGATTCATTTTAATTATATTTAAGTATATTCAATTATAAACTCTTATTCTAAATATTCATTATAAATTTTAAAAAAAATTATCGTTTGAACAGGTAAGGGGCCCACGTTTAAAGGACACGGTGAACATTTCCGCCTTGAAGCCATGCGTCCTCACACTCATAGAAGGTGAAATATTATACGACGCCGTACTGGAAACTTACAGTACCATTTTTACCCTTAAACTTTTTGATTATTTCCTTTGCAGAGGACTACGACGAAGAGAGCGCGACGAGTCACGTTAAACGATTGCTGGATATCGTCGCCTGTACGACGTGTTTTGGGCCGTCTAATGGAGATTCCGGCGAGAATTCTGAAGCTACAAATGAATCGAAGAGCGTTAAGAAATCGAGTAAGCTGCGGAGAAATGGAAAGGATAAGCGATCTCCTTCACCTCCGGAGGGTGCGGCGGCGGCGGTGGTGGTGGATGAAGACGGAGAAATGAGTAATTCCTTCCCGAAGCTTGGTAGCTTCTACGAATTCTTCTCACTTTCTCATCTCACGTCACCTCTTCAGTGTAAACTTCTTAATTTGCTCTTTTTCTCCCTTCCACTCTATCTGTATTATTTTAGGTTGATTTTTACTTGTCGCATTTCGATTTTCGTTGAGAGTTAACTGTGTCAACTTTAACATACATTTTAAGATATATATTTTTTAATCAGATTAATCTATATGAGAAAGATAGTAACTTGTGTAATTTTTCGTATAGTTTTTCAATATCTGAATTTAAAATTGTAGTAATCCAATTTAAGATTAGTTAAATTGATTCTCGTAAAGAGAAACTTGATAAGTAAAAGTGAAAAAGAGTGAGTGTGAAATTCAAGGCGTAAAACAAATGTTAGATATTTGTGTGGTTATAAATATTTTATTAAGGATAAAAGAGAAATTTTAAAATTGAATTATTTTTTATTATGGAAAAACGACATTCTTTTTGATGTGGAGTAAAAAGAAAAGGGCTGATACATAAATTTGGACATAAAAAATATATTTGAGGAGCTAACTTTTGTTTCATAACTACATGATATTTTTACATGCTAAAGATATAAATTCGTAAAAAAAGTAAAAAGATTGTTTTTTTTCTTTCTTTGGTTAATGGGAGTAGTGTTACTTCCCAGTTTGTCTTGAATTGCATGAACAAATAGGGCCGGAGTTCACATCCAATCATTCATGACAATGGAATTCCAAATTAACTTCATTAATACATCCATACAAAATGTACACATCCAACTAATGAATGTACAATACTTATTTACGTACATTTTTCTCAGTTAACACAATGTGTAACTGAGAAATGTTTGTTATGCTTTCAATTTCATTACTTCTTTTTGGACTGCTTTGGATTGTTGTTCCTTGAGCCGAGGGTTTATCGAAACAGTCTCTCTATCTTCAAGGTAAGGGTAAGGTGTACGTACACTCTACTCGTCTTAGACCCCACTGTGTGTGTTGTTGTAACAATGCTTAAGTTAAATATAAATTGAAGAGAACTTCAAATAATAGACTAAACTACTTTGAGAATTAAGATATGTATTAAATTTCGTGATGAACGAAAAAACCAAATTAATTTTGAATCATAAACCATGAAAATGAATGTTTAACCACTATAAAAAATATATTTTCTCTAAAAATGTTGGATGTAATCATATTAATAAACCTTTTGTAATTACTTAATATTGACTCCTAGGATTAAATTAATTAATCTTGGTATAAACATTGGGTGCATGCATTTTTATTTTATTATTATTGTTAAGTGAGCATGTATTTTATTCGTGGTGTATGCAATTTATTCTTTTTACTCTATAGTTTTGAGCAGTTTCACCTATAAAAATGTAGAAATATTAATAGAAAAGAAATAATCACCTAATCAATATGACATAACTAATAGTAGAAAAGATCAATCTTTTTCTTTGGTATGCAATTTAATGCCTAAAGCTAAAAATATAATGCAAGTAAAGGTCTGATGTGAAGATACACCATCTGTCTTTACTGATGAAAATATGTTAATCAGCTTCATCTATATTTGTGTGTGTGACTCATCGCATCCCAGTTGGTGTTTATATTCTTTTTCCTTCATATCATAAGTTCAGTATGTTCTCTTTGACAAATCTCTAACAAATTAATTCCAGTAACTTTATAAATGTTCCTTAATCTTTAGAACTCAACCAAGATTTGATTGTGTAATGAGCAATACCAATTGACACCAAATTTCTTTTCGTAGCATCAAATGCATCTTGGAGAAAGGATATAAAAAACAACTTAGATGGCAAATTATCCCTTTTAAGATCTGCCTTTCATCCTTTTCTCTTAGGGAGGGGATTCATTTCTCATCATCATAGGTGCAGATTCTTGCTATATTATAGCTGTGCACTAACTAAATTAACCATATTTATTGCAGTTATAAGAAGGGAAACAAGAAAGGTTGATGAAGTTCTACCAAATGATTATCTTTTCTCACTTGAAGTAAGCCTCTCTCCAACTAGCTTCTTTCTTGTGCCTTGTTCCAATAATTTGATTAATGCAGTTTCAGATGTCTTTTGATGTAAAATTTTAGATGTGTTTTAACCATGAAATAATCTATTAATGGGCATCTCTAACTGTTTGCAGGTGAAACTCTTTAACGGGAAGTTGGTTCTGGTTGAAGCTTGCGGAAAAGGTTTTCATAACACTGGAAAGCATGGGATATTTTGTCACAATCTTGTGGATTTGTTGGGACAACTAAGCAGAGCATTTGACAATGTGAGTTCTGCAGATTTTTTTTCTTCTTCAGATTAAGTGTGAGCAATTGCTTGCCAGGGTATGTACTCACTGAACTCTTAGCATAGATGATCCCTCTTTTTTCAGGCCTACAATGAGCTCATGAAAGGATTTCTGGAGCGTAACAAGGTGCCGTCAATATTTTTTACCACGTTAAATTCTACAACGAGTGCTTATAGTGAAAAAGATATCCTCTTCCTTTTGAGACTCATGTACACAAAGGATGTAATTTTTTTTTCTTTTTGCTACAGTTTGGGAATCTTCCTTATGGTCTCAGAGCCAACACATGGCTTGTTCCCCCTGTGGCTGCACAGATGCCATCAATCTTTCCATCTCTGCCTGTGGAGGATGACAAGTGGGGAGGAAATGGAGGTGGTCTAGGCCGAGATGGAAAAAGTGATTTATTACCTTATGCAAGTGAACTTTTGTTTATTGCATATATGCCTTGTAAGAAAACAGAGGAGAGGCAGGTTCGAGATAGAAGGGCTTTTCTTCTTCATAGTTTATTTGTTGATGTTGCAATTTCTCGGGCCATCTCAGCTGTGCGACATGTAATGGAGAAAGTTAAACCAGCTCATTCTGATGCAAACAGAGAAATCATTTATAATGAGAGAGTTGGGGACTTGAGCATATCTGTCACCAAAGATGGGGCGGATGCTAGCTGCAAAATCGATACCAAAATTGATGGATGTCAAACAACTGGAATAGCTAAGAAAAATCTGATTGAAAGACATCTACTCAAGGGGATTACTGCTGATGAAAATACTGCTGCCCATGTAAGTAAATACTAAAGAGAATGATGTTGATCTACTGTTTACTGTCTGAAGTTTTGCATTTTGTTGAAATGAAAATTGCTGGACTTTGAGTTCAGGATATTGCCACTTTAGGTGTTTTGAATGTAAGGCATTGTGGTTATATTGCGACTGTAAAAGTTCAAGGGAAAGAGAGTGACAAAGTGGGATTTCCATCGGAAAGCATTGAACTTGCTGATCAGCCTGATGGTGGTGCAAATGCGCTTAATATCAACAGGTATTGCATGTTTTCTCATAAGAAGTACGTTGAATTTTCTAGTAAGTATGCATTGCAGAGCCAAAATAAGTACACGTTAGTTTATCTTCCATGGTGGTTTCATGAACAAAAGATATAGGTTTTTCTTTCATTCTTCTTTCCATGTTAAGTTAAAACAAACAATAAACTTATGTTATGACTTACTTGCAGAAAGAATTATTAACTTCAATAACTCTGTATGCTCAATCTGGTTCAGCATTTAAAGAAGAGACTTGTAGGAGGAAGAAATTATTATGGAGAAAATGAATTCAACTGGGAACTAATTCCGAGATGACATGTCAGAAGTGCACCTCATTCTGATTGCTAAACATGTATGTCAAAGATATGCCCTCAGAAATGCTAAAAGTGATCACCAGAAATTACCATACTGATATTATCTGATGCAAAAGTATATCTTGATATTGAAAAGACTCTTGATACCACAAGAACAAAGAAAGAAAAAAAATAGGGGGTGCACCTCATTCTGATTGCGAAACATGTATGTCAAAGATATGCCCTCAGAAATGCTAAAAGTGATTACCAGAAATTACCATACTGATATTATCTGATGCAAAAGTATATATTGATATTGAAAAGACTCTTGATACCACAAGAACAAAGAAAGAAAAAAAAAATAGGGGGGTGGGGTGGGGGGGGGGGGGTATTTAGGAGCTTCTAGAACTTCTGAAAACATGGAAAATGTTATGCAAGATCCCCGAATTTTCTAAATACTCCTGTATCATCTTGGATGTTTACAACCTCCTAGTCCCTATCAGTTAATTTGTCCTTTTCTAAAGGTTCATTATCGTTATTTTCTAACTTTTTGCAGTCTGATGATAAACCAACTACTGATTCTGATATTTCTAGGACAATTTGCTAGTGGGGCTGTGTTTCCCTTGATCTCCTCAAGTCCTTTATTATCTACGCATCCTGCTTTAACACTATATCTTGCAGTTTAAGGTATTTGCTTCATGCGAAAGATGACAACAAGGTAATGCATTCAAAACCCTCAAAATCTGAAGAGATCAGTTCCTCTCGGGCATTTGTCAAGAGAATCCTAGAAGAGAGTCTTATCAAGCTTCAAGAACAGAATATAGAAGGTGACTCTTTTATCAGATGGGAACTTGGAGCTTGCTGGATACAACACTTACGGGATCTAAAGAAATCAGAGAAAGATAAAAAAACTCATACAATGAAGACAAAAGATGAGATCAAGGTTGAGGGACTTGGAATACATCTCAAATCCCTTAAGAACAGAAAGCAGAACGAACTCCAGTCTGAAAGCTTCAAACCTGTCGCAGATAGTGTAGATGGGAGATCAGAAAAAGATGTCATTCCATCAGAGGATTCTCAACGTGAGACTGATGCCAATCAAAATCAGCTCATACTGAAGTCATTGTTGTCTGATGATGGTTTTACTCGTCTGAAAGAGTCGGAGACCGGACTTCACCTTAAGGTGGCAACTAGCAAGTCTTTATTATTTATTGACAGGTTACTTCATCAAAAAATGTTCAGTGACAGGGTACAAGATAGATTTAGTTGAAATCCATTTTCTAACATCCTCCTTGCTTTGATAGTCTGTGGAAGAGCTGATTGATATGTCACAGAAGTACTACAATGAAGTTGCCCTTCCAAAACTGGTAACCGTAATTAATTACTGTATAGAGATGAATTATAAATGAAAAAATTGGTCTCTTAACTGTGTCTTAATTGATAAATGTATTACAGGTTGCAGATTTTGGATCTCTGGAACTCTCACCAGTGGATGGTCGAACCTTAACTGATTTCATGCATACCAGAGGTCTACGAATGCATTCTCTTGGATACATTGTAAGTCTTCGTGATCATTTTGATTTTTATACCCTTATGAATTTCTTGTATATCTATAGCGTCCCTATGATATTCTTTTTTCCCCCTCAATTGCCAAGAAAAAAAGCACACTCCATTTTTTAAATCTAATTTACTATCTACTGAGAAATTAGTTTTTTCGCCGTCCGTAAAGAACCTTTATTTGTGTAAGCTTTCTTCTTTTATTACTATGTACTCTTGAATGTCCGCACTGTCATGCTGTTTAAAAACCTATATTGCTGTCCCAATCATAATACTAATATGCATAAGAAATTAAAGCACCACTAGATTCTCGTATAATAACGTTGCAAATTTGTTACTGCTAAGTGCTATGGAAAGTAACCCAAGATAATCTGAACTTCAAACTTCACATTTTTCATCTCCTACATGTTGCCTCTACATTGATCTGGTAGGAGGTCATTATGAATATTCATACAGTTGCAACTGTGAGAAAATATTATGCTGATCATTTTTCGTATGAAACCTTTCTATGTATTCTCTTTTTGGCAGATAAAACTTTCAGACAAATTATCTCATGTGCAATCTCTATGTATACATGAGATGATAATAAGAGCTTTTAAGCATATTCTGCAAGCTGTTATTGCTTCGGTCGTTGAGATAGAGGATCTGGCTGCAGTAATTGCCGCTACATTAAATATGATGCTTGGGTTTCCTGAAAATGATG
The DNA here is from genome assembly GCA_029582245.1 of Solanum etuberosum. Classification (NCBI taxonomy): domain Eukaryota; kingdom Viridiplantae; phylum Streptophyta; class Magnoliopsida; order Solanales; family Solanaceae; genus Solanum; species Solanum etuberosum. The sequence continues at coordinate 14,430 of JAJONR010009400.1, forward strand.
AACCAAATGAACCCCATGGCATTGACCCACTTGTGTGGAGATGGCTGGAGTTATTTTTGAAGAATCGATATGAATGGGAGACTGGCAGCTTAAATTACAAGGATGTGAGGAAAATCACAATTCTTCGTGGTTTATGCCATAAGGTATTTCAAAAAAATAATCTTGGTCAATTAGGAATAAACATAATCCTGGCAGTAAGCATGCTTCAATTTGTGTTCGGAATGATAAATACTGTCCAAGTGAATAAAAGGAAGCAGTGACGAACTCGAGTTTTGTGATCAAAGCCACGGAAAAGCAGGAATACTCTTTATTTCGTCTGTCATTATATGTCCAACATGTATAATTATGTGGTCACATTTGATGCATCAGTAGATACACATAATTATATGAAATGATTCAATGATAAAGGAATATATGCTTTTTCTTTTCCAGGAAATACCATACTTATTCTAGGGAGCCCAATCGACTCTACATCTTGACTATGTTGACATTATTAGTAAGATGTATCAAGCAGCCAACTAGAATACTTGAAAATTGTTTTTGTTAAATTGGTGATAGAACCAAAGAACTATTAACTAGCTTGACCTATTTTTAGATCAATGCAAATATGCACATAATTGTTGTATGTCACTTATGTTGTCGATATATTGCGGTTGGTGCATAGCCTCAGTGATTCGATATTCATTTGATTCATCATTCCACGATCTTGTTCTATATTTATTTTTTTGGGTACACGATCTTGTTTCGTATATTGTAGTATTGAAAGGAAAAGAGCAATGAAGAGTATATTTTGTCTATTTTAGGTGGGAATCGAACTTGTTCCAAGAGATTATGATGTGAATTCTCCAAATCCTTTTAGAAAGGAAGACATTGTCAGCCTAGTACCTGTGCATAAGGTGACAATGCAAACCCTGCTATCATATGTGATAATTATAGTCACCCATGCATTTTTGTTTGAGTCACTAATTTTTTCCCATTTCCTGTTGGATCTGTGTGTTTTATACTCTGCAGCAAGCTGTTTGCTCTTCTGCAGATGGGCGACAGCTTTTGGAATCATCTAAAACAGCTCTGGATAAGGGTAAACTCGAAGATGCTGTCAGCTATGGGACTAAGGTAACTAATATTAAAGATAGAAATAAAGAAAGTTTCTTTGCATTACATTCTCCCTTCTTCATATTGAAACCATCGATTTTCTATAGCTTCTTGTCGTCTTTAGGCATGCATTTGGTAACAAATAATTAAATTTTTGTACACCATTTGGTCAATAGTGCAATTTATGGTGCTTTCAGGCTCTTGCTAAGCTGGTTGCAGTATGTGGTCCCTACCATCGAATGACAGCTGGAGCATATAGCCTTTTAGCTGTTGTTTTGTATCACACCGGTGATTTTAATCAGGTATTCTTCAAGACTCATTAGCTTAGGGCTTCTGCTAAATCATGTTTTTTCCTGTATATTTGAAATATGTGGCCTCTTGTGTGCCTCTTGTCCTTTTATACTTTCTAGTATGTTAATACTAGTGTTTCAATGACAGGCAACTGTCTATCAGCAAAAAGCCCTGGACATCAATGAAAGAGAGTTAGGGCTTGATCACCCAGATACCATGAAAAGTTACGGGGATCTTGCAGTTTTCTATTACCGACTTCAACACACAGAGTTGGCTCTCAAGTATGTAGTTCTCTAAGATGGCCAAGTATTTTAAAATTTATGTGCTGGTGACAATTATGATGATGTGTGTTACCAGACCCATCCCAGTTCTTGGTTACACAATATGGGGCGTTAAAGTTGTCCCACTTTGATTGAGGGAAATGACTGTTGTCTCCTTATATGATCTTGACCAACCCTCACTTAATGAGCTAGCTTCTGAGGTTGAGTTAGATCCAAGATTTATAGTGGGAAGGTGAAATAACGAGTCTGGAGTATGGAAATAACAGCTTGAAACTTGGTAAAGAAAATGATCTTTCGAAACAATTCAAATGATGAATTTGCATAGTTGACAGCTTGGGGATGGATATAATAGCTCAAAAAACTTGCTGTGAATATGATCTTGAGACGATTCAAATAACAAATCTTCACAGTTGACACAATGAGCTTGTTAGCTTATGAAGGACAAGATTTTAGTTTTACTATGAGCTAAACAAACACCAACTGCGCACTTTTTTTATGCCCCCATGATTTAAAAATTTAAACCACTCATATTTGCTCCTAACCTTTTCAACTTAATCCTGTTTAACTCTGCAATTGTTTATGGTGTAATTTTAACTGCTCTATTCATACCTTATTGACAACTTACCTTCCCATTATTCAGTTATGTAAAGCGAGCTCTTTATCAGTTGCATCTCACATGTGGCCCCTCACATCCAAACACTGCCGCAACATACATAAATGTGGCTATGATGGAAGAAGGGCTTGGTAATGTGCATGTTGCCCTCAGATATCTCCATAAAGCTCTGAAGTGCAATCAAAGGTTACTCGGGCCTGACCATATTCAGGTTCTCTTTGACTGATGTTATGAGTATATTTTGATTTGGTTTTAGCATTCACAACTTTCTGCTTACATCCATGCATGTCTGGACAAACTGGCTTTTATCGGCACACTGCAGTTTCTTATTTCCTATTTTACAAGCTATACATTAATTTGCTGATTTACGAAAGGGTGGAATGAGGATGATTTCCCTCTCAAAGTATGTGCCTTAGGAATGATTTGTTATTTCATTTCCAATTTCTATTGTCTGCTTCTTTGACCATGGCAAAAACAAGTAGTTGTGCCATTCAAGTGATTTTGTAGGCTTGAGTGAAGGGTTTAGGTCTCCACAGTGTCAGTCTCTGTTTGAAATAGATTTTTTTTCGGTTCTCTTTGTTTGCTATAGTGCCAGGGGTTTTGAGTTTCCAGGGTAATCAGTTATCTACCTCAAAATCAGCAGGAAATGCTGACTAAAGTGCTGGACTCAAAGTTCATTCATATTCCAAATAGTGTGCATCTTTTTTTCTTTTTTTTTGGATTAAAGTGCTATCATTGACAGACGAGCTTACTTCAGCCTTTTGGTTCTATGTTTGTGATTTAATGACAGTACTATTTACTAGCACATACAGCCTGACAAGGAAAGGTGTGAAGAATGAGAAAAGATGAGATGATGGGAATGAATATCTCGATTGTTCCTCTGGCATGTTGGAGTTTATATAGTGTTTACGAATACAAATAATCCCCAAAAAGACAGCAAAGTATGCAAGTAATCCTAAAATGGGACGGGAAGCAATTTCTATTAATTGCAATTCCTATTTACGCATTATAGAGATTCTAAACATTTCCTATATAAACAAGGAATGAGCTCTTATCATATTTTAGCGATTCCTAATTCTTAACAAAAGGGGTGATCATGGAAGTTTTTCTTGTGGGATGATAATTATGACTGAGCTGATGACAGTTACTAGTTTCTTCTGTAGTGGAATTTGTAATAAGTCATTTTGTTCTGTCAAGAGACCTGATTAACCTCTTCAGTCCGATTTATTTTTATGTCTCTGGCTATATAACTGAAATAAATCTCTCTTTAGAGCATGGTGCTATAAATTTTTGAACTTGATGACCGTGTGAAATCCCTAGTAGTACTCAAACCAGCACTTCTGGGGAACTGTCTTTCTTATACAACAGTTAGACATGTTTTAAACTAATGTACGTGGAAAAAAAGTATCAAATTCGTGCCTGCATCTCTCTAATATGCTACACTTTCTCTGCCAGACTGCTGCGAGTTACCATGCTATAGCAATTGCTCTCTCTTTGATGGAAGCTTATCCTTTGAGTGTTCAACATGAGCAAACAACCTTGCAGATACTCAAAACGAAGCTTGGTCCAGATGACCTTCGCACAGAGGTACCTTCTGTCTCATGCACATGTATACAAGCACAAACAAATGCTCTCTCTTCCCAGAGTGGTGCTGCATGAAGAATTACAATTTCTGTCACTTTACTACTTGAGTATTTTTCTGTTTCTTTTACTTTTTTTATTTAGCAAATAATACTGACAAAATAACAGTCCAATTTAATTAAAAAATATGTACATCTACTGTAAGTATGCACGTAATTAGTTAAGATAGTCTTTATGTGACTATCTTTTTCTTTCATATGCTGACATTTAAGTAATGGGAATGAGCGATGAGACTGCTGATTTATGATAAAGTTATTTACGGCAATTTCTATGGCTTGCTTGTTTTAACCTCAACCAAGGATTTTATTTTGTTGTGATCTTGTTACTGAATTCTGCAGGATGCTGCTGCTTGGCTTGAGTATTTCGAGTCCAAGGCTTTTGAACAGCAAGAAGCTGCTCGAAATGGGACTAGGAAGCCAGATGCATCAATAGCCAGCAAGGGCCATTTAAGGTATATTAGCACTTTTACTTTCTTAAATTTATTTGGATTGGATACTGTTAGGCATAATCAGCAAAGAAGAATTTGTCTCAATTTGTCTTACATCTAATTACATGGCTAGCTGATGTGATAATTAGAGGGCTTGAGTTCCCATTGTTTAAGTGATCATTATGCTTGCCATTCCTTTGACTGCTGCCTTTGTCCTTCTCCTTTGAAATTTCTTAGGACATTACTATGTTACTTTCTTCTGATTTATGCTTAAGGTTTGTTGGTTCTTTTGTTAAATCAGAGTCCTATTGTTAGAGTCACAGGTTGAATGAAGATACAATGAGTCTCTTCATATGATCTCTGTCAATTTTGACGTCATGAGCTTGCTTTTTGGATTTAGTTAGAACAAGGACCAGTTTTTAAACATGGTATAAAAGCTAGACCCATATCTTATGTTGGGTTACTCTATGTTGGACCCCATGTTATGTTATTCACGTTTCAGATGTCTAGCTCCAGTTGTGCCAGGGAGGGGAATGTTAGAATCTCACTGATTGAGGATATAAGTTGTAGTTCCTCTGTATCATTTCGAATGATCCTCACTTTATGAGCTAACAGTTGGGGCTAAGTTAGGTCCTGTCTTCATGTTCCTTTAACACCTTCAATCCACCTACTTACATTTGAGTTTGTTATGAGCTATGACATTCTATGTGGTATATTTTGCTTATTTTGAGAAGCTAAGTCGTTTGACTATGAATCTGTTCAGGAAGTGACAATGTTTTATGTTGTCAACGTAAAATTTTTAGATGTTACATGAAGATCTTGTAATTTTCTTTACTTGCACAATAACTTCTCAAAAGAATGCTTTGACAGAGCTTTACTCTAGAGACTGATAAGTGAAACACTTGGGTTTTGATCTTGTTATGACATACTATCTTGATGGACAGTGTGTCGGATTTGCTCGACTATATCAATCTTGGTTCTGATGCCAAAGGGAGAAACGCTATTTTAGCAAAAAGAAAAGGCTTTGCCTCAAAGGTACAGGATGCTCGTGATGTTTCTATATTTTGTTTTTTTCCTTATATGTTGCAAATATTTATCTGCGTGAAGGGGTAAGTAATTGTAATTTGGGACAAAGTTGTATATGCTAATGCAAATATGTTCTTTATCGAAGAATTTTTTTTAATTTTTTTTTTTTTGATAACCGAGAAATCTGTCTGTGACCATTTAGGACGTTTCAAAAAATTTGAAACACTAGCTTACTAAAAGGTTATACTGTGCAACATTTACATCTTTCAATCTCAAATTCATTTAACTATTCAAATTTTAAATTTTGATATGATGTTCCCTATCAAACTTTCAACGAATACTGTAATATTTTCGTCCACTATCAATAATATGATACATAAGTCTAATTATCATATTAAACTTCGAGTAAGTGAAATGGCTGGAGGATGTCATAGATTAAACTGTGAAATTCAAAGTCTAGCTTGAGCTGTTTTGTTGGAAAGGTCTACCGTCCATAATGCCAGCACAAGCCTACAGAGAAAAGATTGAATTAGCTTAAAAGGAAACTTTGGTTCTAGGTAGATGCTTCAACATATGTTTCAGGCTTCCAAAGGTCTGTATGCTTTCCTTTTATATGTTAATGCAAACGTGTTGCTGTGAAATTCAAATTTTACAGTGTGCTATTTTTTACGTCTCAAGAACTCTTACCGTTTGCTTGTTCCACATTTATGTGAAATTAGATTTAGCTTGAAGCTTGAGGCTTGCATAGCATAAGCCTCCGTAATGCTTCTGCCCTCTTTATGCTTCATGCTTTTATTCTCAGGTAAAGGGAAAATCTGATCAGACCAATTGTGCCTCAGCAAACTCTGACACTCCTAAAAATGTCCTGGAAGTGAAGCAAGATGATCAGAAACTAATTTGCAAAGATGATAATGATTCCCAGACGAATGAGGAACCCTTTGACATAGTAGTTAAGTCCAATCTGAATGCAGACCGAAGAATTTCAGAGAACAACAAACCCATTGAACCTAGACCCTTGGTGGAAGACGCTTCATTGGAGAAGTGTGTTAATGGCGCTATCTTATCTGAACCTTATGCGGAAGCAGATGATGGATGGCAGCCAGTACAGAAACCAAGATCAGCTGGTATTTATGGCCAAAAACTAAGACAGAGGTGGCAAACCATCAGCAAGGTCATTGATTATCAGAATGAAGACTCAATTTCTGAAGTTGGCCATGCTAGATTGAAGAATAACTATCAAGCTGGTAGATATTTTGTCTTAAAGAAAAAGACATCAGACGGAAATAATGCAGATTACTATGTAGCAAAGAGTCCATCTCCCAGTACCAAACTTGGTCGAAGAGTTGCCAAAGCTGTCATGTATCGGGTCAAGTCTGTGCCATCGTCTGTCAGAGATGTTGTTGCTTTGACCTCTAATACTGGAGGTGAGTTATTAAGTTCTTCAGTGGAGCAGATTCAAGCCTCTGCAGTAAAAGAGGCTGGACCAATACCAAAAAGGAGTTCCATAGTAAGCTTAGGAATATCTCCTTCCTACAAGGATGTAGCAGTTGCCCCACCAGGTACCATCTGTATGTTGCAAAAGAGTTTTTCTGAAGAAAAAGTTCCTGATAATCAAGAAGTTCTGGAACTTGGAGAAGAAGTCAATGGGGAGGAACAAAATTTTGAGCTAATGAGACGCGATGCAGAATCCATCAAGCTGGGGGACGTTCAGCATCTTGTTGCAGATGATGCTGGTAATATAAATGATGAAACAGTAGCTACTGACAACAAAGAAGGAATTTCTTTGAGTTATTTGGGAGGTGGTGAAATTTCAGATGTCACATGTCCAATCATGCCTTCAGTTCAATCCAGCCATGTTGATGTTAGTCCAATGGAAGAGGAAGGTGTCAACACTCATAGCATGTGTATTTCTGACAATTTAGATTCAAATGGTAATTCAAATGTTACCTTACAAAAGATGGAGTACCCAGAGGTAAAAGCTTCAGTATCTTATTCAAGTGATATTAGTCGAGAATTGTCCAATAAACAGTTATCTGCATCAGCGACACCATTCAGCCCATTACCAACCGTTGCTCGTATAGTACCACTGCCTATGAACATTAATCACCCTTCTGTTCCTGGAAGACTACCGCCAGTAGGTCCTTGGCCAATGAACATGAGTGTTCATCCAGGAACTCCCACTATTTTGCCCAACCCAATGTGCTCCTCCCCTCATCACTCATATCATTCACCTACGCCCACCCCAAACATGATGCACTGTTTGCCCTTTATGTACCCTCCCTATTCTCAACCCCAGATGTTACCTCCAACTACATTCCCAGTAAACAGCAGCGCTTTCCATCCCAATCATTATGCTTGGCAGTGCAATATGCCTCCTAAAGCATCAGATTATGTTCCTGGCTCAGTTTGGTCTGGCTGCCATCCAATAGAGTTTTCTGTCTCGCTACCTGTGGTTGAACCAATTACTGAGTCAACTTTGGTTTCGGTCACAAAAGAGTCATCTGATAATTCTGAGCGCTCGAGTCCGGTACCAAGCTTTCCTGTTGATCTCATCTCCAGGGATGAGGTTAAGGCAGAAGCAAATCTTCCAGCACCAGATGCAGTGGAGACCTTGAATGATATAGCTGAGGTTGGATCAGAAAAAGTGAGAGCAATGAACACATTGGCTTCAGAGTACACTACCTTGTCAGACAATCAATCACATAAGGGTGACGCTCCAAATGAGAATGCTGGATCCTGTGATAATTACATGCAGAGACACCCTTGTAAGACTGATGAGGAGAAGACCTTCAACATATTAATAAGGGGTAGAAGGAACCGCAAACAAACTCTGAGAATGCCGATGAGTTTGCTTAAGAGACCATATACTTCTCAGCCCTTCAAAGCTGTATGTTGCAGGGTAATAAGAGACTGAGGTTTCTGATCCAAATGGAACTAGCATAGAGATTACTCCTTGAGGTAGTTTTACAGCTTTCACAAGATAACTGTAGCAAGATGGGCAGTTTAAGCTGGGTACACGTTTTTTGTTGCTCACATGCTAAGACTGCTGAGGTGTTGGTTAAAAGCGCTGGTAGTACTCACAGTTCGATATTGTTTGCGTTTTGTTATGCCACATCAACTTGTTTTGAAGGTTAGTTCTTTCGAACGAAGACAAATATTGCTGTTAATCCTATCCAACCCTCTGCCACCTGAGGAAAAAGATCGTCCTTCTGATGAGTATTTTTTTTAGTGCAGGTTTGTTTGTTTGATCACATACTTTTTGGCATTAAGGAGCAGTATTCACTGTTTAGTTCACCAGTGACAATTACTCCATTTTTTCCTCAAATGCTACTCATTGATTTAATTACTTTGTATACGAAGCAAAATTATTCTTTTGACACCTCTAATGGAAGTGTATCTCGTATCTTCCGACGATATACTTGTATACTCTGCTTACAGTTTATACCTGTCCAAAAAATGAAAGAGTGTCATATGAATTGAGACGTATGGAATACCCTCTCTTCCATCTTGTTATACAAACATTTGGAACACCAAACTTTTGTTTGATTATAAATTTTAAATATTTCTTACTAATTGAACGCTGAAAAAGTGTGGTTTGCTGGTATACAGATTACTGGGATGAGGAAAATTTGGACTACTTTTATGAACTTGGACAATTCTCACCTCATTAGCTATTAATATATTTTTTTTAATTCTATAAAGATATTATGTTTACTTACATATCGAATTTACTTATTTTCTAGAAAATTCGTACCGAACACACCCTTGGAGATGGCTAAATACCAAAAGACCGCAAGGCAGAAGCTATGTTCCTAATAACTACATTCTGCATATGTAATGAGCTCGTTTAACTGAGATTATATATAAAAATAAAGGAAGAAAATGCTTAAAACCAAAACACTTTGACTTCCTTTCTTAATTCAGTTTCCACAAACATAGTCAATAACAGGGCATATACTAGGGGTGTACAAAATCGAACTAAACTATAAACTGAGTCAAATCGGGAAAAAATCCGACTAGTAGTTTGGTTTGACTTGGTTTGGTATTGAAAAAAAAATCCGACTAGATTTAGGTTGGTTTGGTTTTAACTAAAAAACATCAACCCGACACCAAACCAACCCGACATTATATAGATAATTTTAAAATTTTATTTTATACATAAAAATATTTAGTTTGATATAATTTTTAAATAATTCTTATACTTTTTCATAGTTTTTATCTTATAATATATTATTTCAAATTTAAAACTTAGAATTCTGAATGGTCAATAAAGATTTTAGTCTATAGATGTTGGTAATTATAATAAAGCTTAAATCAAAATCAAATTAATACTAATGCAAAAAGAAAATCAATTCAACACTAAGAATGACAATAATATTGAATATTTGTTCATTAGTTTTACATTGGTTTAGACAATTAAAATACATAATCTAATTTTAATTTCCTTTAATATTTAATCATGTAACTAATACTTATTAAACTTATTTTAGCATGATTTATTACTTTTAAATTATGATCATTTTGATTATGACTTATTAATTTGCAATATTTGTTTTACGCGATTTCATTATTGTTTTTTTGTTGGATATTTTATTGTCATTAATCATATTATATTTTGTGTTATTTTCTTAAAAAACACCTTAGATAGTTGTATTTTGGTAGAGGACTAAAGAAATATTTGAAGTACAAGTAAATTATATGTTTGTATGAATACTTTAACGAAAAAGTCCGACAAAATTGGTTTGATTTGATATTTGAAAAATCCGAACCAACCCGGCCATGTACACCCCATAGCATAGACATAGGCTTTGGTGCCAAGTGTAACGAAACTTACTATGGTATTAAGTCGACTGGAGCCAAGCTGAGTTCGACCAAACTTATTATAGTATTGAGTCGAACCAAACCCCACTGAGCGTCGTACAATATAATGGCCAAGTAACCAGAGCCAAAAAAAGAGGAAAGGTGACACAAAATCAATCAGATGTGACTTGCTAATTCTGTCACTATATTATAAGACGCATTGATCCTTGCCAAAATGTGTATGAAATGGCAAGACATTCAATATATACTCTACAAGCAAAGAGGTTTTCTATGTAATAGTCCATACACTTGGCTTTTAGTACTGTCGATGAGACTAGCCACACAAGCAGCAGTTTTAACCTAATCACTACTTATAACTACAATAAGAAATACAAATCGAGGCAAAGAATCACTGGTCACCTATCTCTATACGCAAATCGTGGTGAACGAGAAGTGATGAAAAATGGAAGCTTGTGTACTTCTGTTTACTTAGACCATGCTACTGAATCAATCTCAGCTTGAGCAGCTCTGTATAACTCAAGTCTCTTTGCCAGAGAGAGGCGACGCTGCATAATTGCTGGATCCTCATCCAACAAAGTACCCAGCTGTTTCCCCTGCAAAAGAATAAGGGGGGCGTTATTATCCGTGTAAGTCATACCATTGCTGCACTCCTCTCACCCAGAAAGAGTTTCAGGTAGATTAACAAATAAGGCAGAGACTCACCTCCTTCTTGCCTAAATCAGTGAAGAAATGATCAAGCAAGCTGCGTTTGGCCTCCCGCACTTGACTATAAACTACAGACTTCGGAATTGAATTCCTCAAAGTTGCACAAACCATATTGACATAAGACAAGACATTTGACCCTGTTCACAAAAGGCAGTTATGAGGATAACCCCAAAAAAACGTTGCAACGGAAAAGATCTTAGGTAACTATTTTACGAGTAATTAGCAGAAAATTTTAATGCATTTATCAAAATACTTTGGAGAATCAAAGAATTAAGGGGAGTTTGCTAGTTCACAACTTACCTATCCTTCGAAGATAGGAATCATTATAGCGGTCAAAAATAGAATGTGTCGGATTCCCTCCCTTCTCAATATCTTGAGGAAGCTTTCGGAAGAAATCTACGGTCAGGTAACTACACTCCATTTCAACCAGCTGAAGAGTTGCTTTTTTGCTTTCATCCCTCATCCTTTCTAGTGATTCAACAGCTGCATTGCTGACCTCTACTCGTAGGGAGGGGTACTGCTTTAGCTCCTGCACAGAGAAGAAGCATGCGTCCAGTTGTTAGACCCTTAACACACCAGAATAATAATTATAACAATGAGACACTTATAGCAATTTATGTATCATTAACTCCAAACAGTAACTAGAAATGAAAGGGAACTTGCCGCAGTTTCACTGATTGCCTTGTGAATCAGTTCCTTCAGTATAGCATGAACCTGCAATCATCACAAAGGAAGTAACTTAGTACTCAATGATTTGTTTGCTCAACTGTACAAGATTTTTGCCCATAATGAAAGAAAAACCTCCCATACTAAGCAGAACACAACTCAGACAACATTTCCTCATCTTCGTAGCATCTAATTACAGTCAGAATAGTCAGATTAGCTGATTAAATTTTAAGAAAGGAGTCTACAAGATTAAATATAGACATTTCATTCACTACTTTTTTTTATTTTAATAGGAAAACAAGATTTCTAGGTCAAGTTGACAGGGAGGAAAAAAATTCAGATAGGAACAAGTCAATGGAAACCACACACGGCAAGTCAAAGTTAGGATGTCCATTAACCACAATAGCTCACCAGCAGTAACAAATTACACATATCTACTTCGGTTGACATTATTGACAAAGTAATTCCCAACCAGAAGACCCACACTTGCCAATTTCCAGCTTTACTTCCGATGTCAAAAATTATTTCCTAATATCATTTTGTTTAGTAGTTTACTTTTCCCAGTAATGCCAACTTTGAGAAGTCACGTATTATCAAAGTTTCAAAAGCTGCAACAGTGAGAAAAAAACTGGCATTTTCAGAATGAACGTACTCGTCCCGATGTCATAAAACACCCCATCTACTCATATTACATTACCAAGCTTCAAGTCTCATTGCTATTATTTTTTTTGTTACATGACAAGACTAAAATAACAACAACCACGTAGTGGGCTTGCACAAAAAATTATGTATATATATATAAAGTGTTGAATCCTCTGAAGAGCTTTAGTATAGTGGCAAAGGGGGTTTAAAAAATGCCCTAGGTTGCAGATTCAACTCCCAATTCTGCATTTTGGCCTCTCTTTTTTCTTTTTTTTGATTCCCTTAGTGAAATTCCTTCCCCAGCTACTACAAACCTGACTACTCCATAAAGAAGCCTGAAATGTAAATCAACAAAAAGCAGCAAACAACAACAATTAAGCCTCAATTTCAATTTAGTTGGGTCTGCTATAAGAATCCTCATTATCCAGCTTGCTCCATTTGGGGACCTGTGTCATTCCAATTCTCGATAATTTGAGTCAGAATACTAGAGTGGAAATCCCAAAAAAGGGCAAAGAAGAATCAATGGCTGATGAAAAGAGGCGTCATCAAAAAACGGCTGAAGAGAAGGAGACATCTGACCCATTCAGAAAAGATATAAAGCTAGCTGAAACCATTATACAGAGTGCAACTTATAAAGGAGACAGTGCATCTATTGCTGAGACCTGGACTAACCAAGGACGGAATATCATCTTTAGGAGGCTTCTAAATGACTGGGAGGTTGAGAGTGGCCAGCTTACTGCAAAGATTGAATGATTTCTCTGGTTTAAATACCAGCCCTGAACAATCAGATGGAGACATGATAGGGATGGAAAATTTTTAGTTGGAAGATTGTATAGAAGAAATTTGTCCTCACAACCTGGGAACATCTCTGGACCTCGGAAACAAATATGGAAATCTAATATCCCTACCAAGATCAAGTGTTTCACATGGCAGGTATGTAGAAGAGCATGCCTGACTCTGGAGAAACTGAAAAAGAGAGGTTTTGAGATTGTCTCAAGGTGCTTCTTTTGCCATGAAAAGGAGGAAACAAATAGTCATTTGTTTCTTCATTGTAGAGTGACTTCTCAGGTGTGGCATATGTTTCTCAATCTCCTCCAAAAATCATGGGTGATGCCTGAGCATACGGCAGATCTTCTAACCTGCTGGATTAGGAGAGGTGAGAGTAAAACACAGAAAAAAATGGTGGAGCCTAGTCCCTTCTTGCATATGGTGGTCATCTGGAAGGAAAGAAATGATAGATGTTTTGAGAATATTACTAATCCAATGCAGTATGTAAGAGAAAACTGCATTAATACTTTATATTTTTGGTGTAAAGAAGAGGGTATAGATGAGGTAGAACAGCTAGTAGACTTCCTAGGCTCTCTGTAATTATGATTACTTGCATTGTAATTTTTTTGATGGTTGACAGCATACCCGCATTGCTGAGGAATACAACTTTACCTTGCTCAAACAAAAATAGTATATTTTAGGTACATACAACAGGGGGCAAAAATCCATACCGCATCAACAGCTGCTTCAGCAGGACCCTTCATAGAAACTATGGAAGATTCAATGAGACGGCGATATCCTTGTTCAGGAGCTATCAAATGCGGTTGATATCCATCCGCTTCAGTTATAAGTTTCCTTACATTGTCCATTGAAAGTTGCTTGTCAAATTGCAGTCTTTTCAATGCAGCTGGGAGCTGATTATCAAAGACATAATATATTTTATCACCTCCTGGTCGACTGTGACATTCAGACATCAGAAAACAAGCTTAGACCACATAAAAATATAGTTTACTTGGATATGTTAACAAAAAATAAACATGGAACACTTACACTCCATCAAGATGTTCTTTGAAATTTCCATCAAAACTACGACAGATTTCCATTATCATGTACAATTTTCCCTGATCAGAACATGCAAAACAAGGACAAGACATATGATTCCCGCTCAGAAGAGCAACAAAAGCAGACTCATATTCTACAAACTAATGGAAGTACAAAGAAAGTAAATTGCCTCACAGGTTTCAATAACCAATACAACAGAAAGGTAGAGATTTAAATAGGATACTTACTCCCGCATCTGTGGCAATGGGCTTTCCAAGACGGCTCAACTCAGTTTCTAGCTCAATTATAGTTTTATTGATAAGAGACTGGAGTCCTGGAATCCGAGATTTGATAACAGACTCCAAATGCTAAAAATGTAGACAGAAAATATAAGAAAAACAGTTAGCTATCCAGCATAAACCACAACTACAAGTCTACATCAAATAGGAGAAGCATAAAGACCTTAAAGGCTTCACTTAGAGCACCAAGAGGAATTTCATTGGAGGCAGAAAAGTGAAATAAGATGAACAATGTTCTAGTTTAAAAAAGAAAAAAAAGTTCAACCCCTGAATATTCGATTAGAAAGAATATGACATACTTTAGACATAACTTTCCCAAGATGTTCTGAACCCATCCTGTTAGCAAGATGCCGGTACTCAGGGGTACTAGAAAAGTACTCTCTCTCCCTACGTCTAGCAGCAATCATATCCACATTTTTGTTGATATCAGCTTGTGAACGATTGACAACACCAATCCATGGAAACTGTAGCTTATATGATTTTCCTTCCAACATCTGGAAATCCAAGAACATGATTTAGAATAATCAACAATTAATAATATTTTTAAGTAAATAAGAACCATTGTAAATTTTTCCTGTAATTGTTGACAGACATTTTGATGGCAGCAGAAACTTTAATCAGAAAGCATAAACCATAGGAATGTGAATTAAACAGTGGATACTGACAAACACATTTGCAGAAACAAATAAAGATATGATTACAATGCCAAGAGGGAATGAAGAAGTGCCTTCGTCTATTCCAATAGGTAGTATTTTGAGATGATCAGACTAAGAACACAAAGAAGGATAGGCTTTCAATGTCCAAAATCATAATTATAAAAGAAGAGTACTCAAGTAGAGTGATTGGCAAAATCAGAACATTCATCCTCTACATCATGTCATGTCATGTGCATTGCCTTAATTTCTTTACTTAATAAAGCACACTCTTTACTTAATAAAGCACACTCAAATAGTATCTCCTAAGGTATTATCACAAGATCTGTTCAAATAACTCTTCACCCAATATGAGAATATGTATTCACTTAGATACTACTACTAATCTACTACAAGTCTACAACAACAATCAACAAAACATTGATATTTGGACTTTATCAAACTAGAATAAGAAACTACGATCACCTTAACCCAATCAAACTCAAAAAACACAAGTTCTCCAAAAACTACAAAAATTATGAAACTCTATTCATCCCTCTGTTCCATTTTTATGTACAGAGGTTCCTTATCTCTTCGCGGAAGCTTTGGTATTTCTCTTTATATAAAAGATACTTCCCCATTTTTCCCAATGTAACTCATCCCTCTGTTCCATTTTATGTGGCATTATTTCCTTATAGTTTTTATCAAAAAGAATGACACATTTCTATACAAGGCAACAATTGAACTTTAAATTTCTCATTTACCTTTAATGACATGCTTTTATAGTCACAAAAATGTCATAACAGGTACAAGAAAAGTCCCAGACTTCTTTTTTTTTCCATGTAAACTTCGTGTCAAGTCAAGCATCTCCACAAAACTTGAACAGATGGAGTACACTTAATGGCATGAGTTTTAAAAATCTACATGTATGTACGGTTAACTACAAAAACAACATACCCTGAATATTCCCACAAGTCCACAAGTGAGGTCTGGAGAGGGTGGGAAGTACGCAAACCTTACCCCTACCTTTGCAGGGTAAAGAGGTTGTTTCCGAAGTACGCAAACCTTACCCCTACTTTTGCAGGGTAGGGAGGTTGTTTTTGAAAGACCAATGTACGGTTAACTACAAGAACAACAACATACCCAGTATATTACAACAAATGGAGACTGAGAAGGGTGGGTATACGCGACCTTACCCCTACCTTTACTAGGTAGAGAGGTTATTTTCGTTAGACCCATGAACGGTTAACTATCAAACTTAAAAAATCAACTTACAGCATAAATTTGAGATCCAAAGGGGGAATGAAAAGACTAAAAGCAACTCTTCTCTAGTTATATCTAAAGGATACAAAAATATATGAGGTTCATACTCATATACGCTCAATTGAAGCTACATTTAAGTAAAAACGCATGTTCCAACAAGTATAGCAGTAATTATTATCAACCAAATAAAAGCTTACATCAACAGCATCGGTACCCTTATCCATGAGATCAATCTTGGTCAGAACTCCAAATGTCCTTTCTCCTGAGACAAGTGGTCAGATACTGAGTCAAAAGAGTGTTTAAAGTGTAATTGTTCTTGATATGAGTATACAAAATCTTGACCAAGAATGAACCATCTTGTAAAACTAGCATTGAGCTAGCACATAACCACACAAGGAAAAGACGAGAGTCGAGAAGAGTCGGAAGATAGCAAATGATCTGAGATTATGAACCTAGATAAAACTTAAACTACATTATTTGCTCAATCAAAAAATGATCACAAATGAGTGTGAGAACAAATAGTTCTCTAAGTGTAAAAGATAATTGAATGGACATATCCACAACAAGAACAAATTTGCAAAACAACAAGTAAAAGGTAATCAATACTCGAAATAAACATAAGCATAAAATAAAAGGAACATGTCTCACTAGACTTCACTAGTAGTGACTGTGTTTTAGCAGGTAATTAGGAAGCAGGAATGGTCTTTCTTGCCTTCATTTTTCCTCTTATTCTTTTTGGATAAGTAAGTAAACAGTGATGATCTTTCTTTTCATCAAAAGAAACGAAATTACGCACTGGACAAACTTGAAAACATTTAGGGCTTCAAATATTGGAGTTTTGCTACCGTAAACGAGATAAGTAAAAATGTGAAGCACATTGAAGGTCTATGTTGTATTAAGTTTCCCAACTCCTGTTCACCTTGAAGAATGTGAGCACTTGGGGGTCAATATAGGATAAGAGACTTCAATTTTCTTAAAGAAGATATAGAAGTTGTATGACTTTATCTTCTTTATCAAAAAAAAAAATGTACGAATTAATCTTTGATTCATAATCAATAAACCTAGGGTTTAAGTTGTGCGGACTCTTCACTTTCAATGTCGCACATGTGTCGTATTCTCCAAAAATACACTACTTTTGGAGAATCCGACACGCACCCATTGACATTTATGAAGAGTCCAAGCAACATAGTAAATAAAAATGCACACGTAATTTAGATAAAGTGGAATATCGTCATATTTTTTAATTTAGATGAAGTGAAACTACATTTTGCTTGGAAGATGAGGGAGGTAATGAATGAATTGGGAGATCTAGTGTGTGTGTGTGTGTTCTTTTTTTTTTTTTTTTTGGGGGGGGGGGGCTAAACAAGGGAGAAAAATGAGAAAAGAGGAGCCAATAGCTTGGGAGACTAGCTGAAAACAAAATAAATAGAACTCTGTTTGAAAGAGGAGGGTCCAGTAAAAAGTTCTATCATAGGATGGCAACATCAAATAGAACAAAGAACTTAGTAAAGTCAACAGAAGTGGGGGAAATGGTTTATGAAGATGAGGAAGAGGTCAAGACAGTCAAGTGGGCAGTTGCAGTTTTTATTCCCTAGTGTACAAAGAATAAAGACTGAATTTGGGAGGATAGAGTTTAACCAAATATGAGAGAAAATGAAAGAGTGGTTGGAGAGTAGAGAGGAGAGGAGTTGAGGGAGACTGGAGAATTGTGCGGGAGATAAACCATCGGACTGGAGGACTTCACTCCAACCTTTTTCCAGCAATGTTGGGAGTGTCGTGAAGGAAGACAACATGAAGACTGCTACATCATTCCAGAAATCAGAAAAGTTTGAGAAAAGCCCCACTGCATTCATTGCATCACCCAAAAGGAGGAGGGAGCCTCAAATATTGGGGAATGTGGACTTATTAGTCTAGCAGGAAATATCAACAAGATCAATTTTAAGATGGTCTCAAGTATACTAATAAAGGTCTTGGTGATACAATGTCTCTCTCTTAGAATGTGTTTGCATCTGTGGAGGGCAGATAAACTATACATGCAGGATTGGTGGAAAATGAGGCAGCGGCTTCTTGAATGCTAGTTAGATCTAGAGAATGTGTATGACCACGTGAATTGGAACTTCTTGAACTTCGTGATGCTAACGATAGGTTTCGGAGAAAGGTAGAGAAGGTGGATAAAGATTTTCATGTCTACACTAAAGTTGTCAGTCTTTTAAAAGGTGAGCAATCTTATTAATCAAGTGGCAGATCTATAATGCATGTGGCAGCTTTGTTAAGTGTATAATTTGCCTAACAATAATTAACTAAACCAACTATACTAAATTAGATACAACTACTTCCCACCAATAAAAGAACATGTCCATTAACACATTCAGAACAATCTAGAGCTAGAGGGAAGGAAAATTAGGCGAAGAAAATTCCCAGAATCTGACCTTTAGGGTCTACTTCACGAGAAATCTTGATTGCATCCGATGTTGCGAGATCTTGATTCGCAGGGGAAATTGCAAGAATAATACAATTGGGCTGCAATGTCAAGAAAACAGAAAGCAGTGACTTTCACAAGTATTAAGAGTAAATTGAGATCTTCAAACACAATTTAGATGTTTCCTGACATATTAGAGCAAGCATAGCAAAACTACTGCAATATTAGAGAACTGTAGTATTATTGTTTTTCAAAATGTTAACACTATACACTGGAACGTTTTCTCTTGGATGAAAGACTAATATAACTGACCTTCTCAATATAAGACCGAACCATGTTTTCAATGTCTAGCACAATGCTGTCAGGCTGTCCCTCTACATAAATTCAATGGACAGAATTTCAATTCCGCAACAGTTTTTGTTTTGAAAACGAAAGATATGCATCAATGCAAACATGTTCAGGTCCGTTATATGAATCCTCAATATACATTTTTCTCCATTTGAAATTAATGACACGAATGAACAGAAACACTATACTCACCAACTGCTACTTTTGTAAGTCCAGGAAGATCGATCAGAGTCAAGTTAACAACTGCCATGAAATAAATCCAAAATAAGTAGATGAAGTAGTAAATGTCGAGGCAATGTAAAATTAGAATGGAATGAGTAGAAAATCTTTTCTCGGATTTTGGATAACTATACAATGTGTTGGTGCTACAAAAAATGCTGCAACTGAGGCAAGTAAAATTAGAAGTCTATGCCAAGCTGGAAACAGATAACCAAAAAACACTGATTTCAACACCAAATGGATTCTGACGAGTGAATGTATAACTGAAAAGGCAATATTAGCAATAGTAAAGCATACACAACGAAGGAATTCACCAGATAACTATCCACTATATGTGAGTGGTGATTTTAAAAGAAATTGTCCAGACAGCTATCAGAAGCAACAATTTTTTAGTTGCTAGTACCTGAATGCATTAATTGGGAGAGAAACATTTAACACCAGACTTCAGTTAAAAACATTTTTTTTTGTAATCAAATTCAACCTCATCCTACAAATTTCAACATCCTGCTTACTCAAAACAAATACATCATCATCAACCTTTGTCCAAAAAAAAAAAAAAA
>JAJONR010009401.1:0-20875 GCA_029582245.1 Solanum etuberosum
CCCCCCCCCGTTATTGAAAGGGCTATTTGTGCAATTTATTATACCTAATGTGTCTCCAACTTTGAAAGTTTTGTCCTTGGCCCAAGCTTGATAATCAACATCAAGGGTCCAGCCCTTTTCACCACCTACCCAAAATTCAGTTGCCTTTGTAATTTCTGGCAAAAATCCTAAAATCCCAATCATAAAACAAAAACTAATTTTTGAAGCCATGGAAATAAAAACTTTTTGGATGTGTTGAAATAAGAAAAATTGGTGTGGTTATTTATAGCTTAATATAACAACAAAATTTATTGAGAATGACAAATTGATTCCATTGAATTCTAAGTACGTGAACCCCAATGAATTAACAAAGTGTTGAAATATTCCATTGATATTCTCGTAAAG
This sequence comes from Solanum etuberosum, assembly GCA_029582245.1. Taxonomy (NCBI): domain Eukaryota; kingdom Viridiplantae; phylum Streptophyta; class Magnoliopsida; order Solanales; family Solanaceae; genus Solanum; species Solanum etuberosum. The sequence continues at coordinate 385 of JAJONR010009401.1, forward strand.
TTCAAAGAAGTGTTTAGGATAATAACTAAGTATCGACCGACATAAATTCTGGTGAGATGATTTAGAATCCTTTCATTTTTAACTAGACGTTTAGGTTCGAGTTTCTAAAGTGAAAAGATCTTGGTGGGAGATTTAAAACTTATAGAATTAAACATCCAAATTTCTAAAAAAAATAATATAATTGATGGGTGATTTGAAACTTATAGAATTATTCATCGATCGCAAGGAGTTATATCGATTCAAATCAAGCAGGTGAATGTGTTTTTTTAAAAAAAATTATCTTATATTATTTGACTATAAAAATTCAAGACGATCCATTATTTTCCCATTTTTAACTTTTGTAGTCATTGTCCTTCGACAACAAACAATTATTTGAAGAGAGACATATCTCAAGAAATAAATAAGAGTTAAAATTGTTAAAACTCTCATTATTAATATTTACTTAAGAGACGTATACCAAAGAAACACGATAAATAATTTGAGACGAGAAAGAGTAAAAACATGAAAAAATGCAAAACAGTGTGAGCATAAACGGACTAATCTTTCTTTGATTTCTTCTCCAAAATACATGAATCCGCTTGCCGGTATAGTAATAAGGAAATCCGAAAACAATCAAGAAAAAAGCTCCAAAACATAAAAGAAAAAAAATTCAGCAAATGGCCCAGAGGGCAGACTAATCTACACAATAATATTTCATCAGCAATACAAATTATTAAAATCAACAGAAAAAGTATCTCATTCAAGTTCAAAGACCACCATATAGTTGATTCAAGAAACCTCCAGTGGCATATTCAACAACTCACTTGGTGCTGGCGAGCTGAGTGCGGATGGTCTTGGCTGCAGACACCATGTTTTGCAGGGCTGGCTTCACCTCGGTGTACTTGCGAGTCTTGAGACCACAGTCGGGGTTCACCCACAAGATGTTGGTGTCAAGAACTGCAAGCATCTTGTTAACTCTGTCAGCAATCTCTTCGGTTGATGGTATTCTTGGAGAGTGGATGTCGTAGACACCAGGGCCGATACCAGCTCCGTATTTCACTCCCTCCCTGAAAACTGAGAGGAGCTTCTCATCAGAACGTGAGTTCTCAATGGTGATCACATCAGCATCCATGTCGATGATGGAGTGGATAATGTCGTTGAAGTTGGAGTAGCACATGTGAGTGTGGATCTGTGTGGTGTCCTGGATACCGACGTTGGTGATTCTGAAAGAGTGAACGGCCCAGTTCAAGTAGAAAGCGTGCTCAGCCTTCCTAAGAGGCAATCCCTCTCTCAATGCAGCTTCGTCAATTTGGATGACAGTGATGCCAGCCTTCTCCAAATCCTCCACCTCATCCTTAATAGCCAAAGCAATCTGGTAGCAGGTCTCAAACCTGGAAAAAGCAATAATGCCGGTTAGCGTCAAGTTCATTACACATGAACAGAGAACGTTTAAACATCAAATTAGGAGTGGGGTGCAAAAGTTACCTAGGTTGGTCATTTCTGACAAAAGACCAGTTGAGAATGGTGACAGGGCCAGTAAGCATTCCCTTCATTGGCCTCTTGGTCATCTCTTGAGCTTTTGAGGACCAGAAGACGGTCATTGGCTTAGGGCGGCTCACATCACCATAGATGATTGGTGGCTTCACACATCGAGATCCATAAGATTGAACCCATCCATTGGCAGTGAAAGCAAAGCCAGAGAGCTGCTCTCCGAAGTACTCAACCATATCGTTCCTCTGCATACATCAAGCATTGAAACTTACTAACCCATAATTACGCATGCAAGTGTGTGCATAAGGAAACAAAAGACGCAAAACAAGTATGGAAGTAGAGGTAAGCCGGTAATAGCCCTACCTCAGGCTCTCCGTGAACCAAGACATCAATGTCAAGTTCTTCCTGGAGATCGACAACCTTCTTGATTTCCTCGGTGATGGCCTTAACATACTCCTCCTCAGAGATCCTATTAAAAAATGAATTATGAGAAAAGATATTCACCAACAACAAGCAGAAAACAAGTATAACACTGACTTCTTGGCCTTGTATTCACGACGAACTCTCCTAAGCTCCACTGTCTGAGGGAAGGATCCAATGGTGGTTGTGGGCAGGATTGGTAGGTTAAGCTTCTTTTGTTGGGCATCGAGTCTAGCACTAACATTTGTAGCACGGCGGTGGTCAGATCCTTGAAGAGCAGCAGACTGAGATATCGGAAGAGTAAAAAGGTAGTAAGTAAAATATGAGACAAGTCATTAATTAGAAAGAGAATGTGTCCTTCCAGTTCAACACTTACAGCCTTTTGAACAGCTTCATTTGTCACTCTTGGGGAAGACTTCCTGGAAGCTTGAGCAGCAGCATTAGCAGAGAAAAATGCCTGAAAGTACAACAAACACATTTAGACGATATGCAAAAACTCTGTCAAGAGTAATAGTTATTAAAAAAAACATTTTCCGAAGACCTTTTAGTTAAGAACAAACTATATACCTCATCCTTGGCACCAGACAATGCCTTGGCCAAAGCATTCACTTCAACAACCTTCTGGGCAGCAAACGCCAACCATGATTTGATTTCATCGTCTAGTTTTGTCTCGTTGATCAGATCAACAGCAGTGTGGAGTAGGGAGCAAGATGTAGAGGCAACAAGCTTGTCTGCATAATTGAATATGATAAGGAATTATCTTCTGCAATAAATCACCAACGGAATCACTACCAACTATCAAGTGATGAGGTAGGAAATGCATTACCTTTTCCTACAACTCCCTCAAGAGATTGCAGGAGAGCAAGAGATGCAGCAAGATCATTTGCCCAGATGTTCCTTCCGTCAACCACTCCTGCAAACAAGTACTTGCCTGAAGGGAAGCTACTCTTGATTAACTCAAGGGTCTGAGTTCCACGGACCAAGTCAAAGCCAAAGGCGGTAACTCCCTTCAAAGCAGTGAGGGTTTTGAATGCCTCAGCAGGAACATCAGCAAAGTAGGTCTCAACAAGAACATTAAGGCCAGATAGAGATGACTCGAGATCAGCATAGGCCTTGGTGAATGCTTCCAATTTGTGGGACTCTAGATCCAACACAAGTGTGGGCTCATCTAACTGGATCCAAGAAGCACCAGCTGCCTTCAACTCAGCGATAACTTCCCTGTATTGACAATTTTATGTAAGAGTTTGTCCATTCGGATATAGCATACTGAGGGAGGGAAAATACTTACTTGTAAATTGGAAGGATTTTGTCCAAAAGTGACAAAAGGGGGAAAGATTTCTCAACACCCTTAGCAGGCTTGGATAGCAACAAGTATGAAACTGGACCAACAAGAACTGGAACAGTGTCTACTCCTTGCTGCACGAGTAAGAATATCAAGATCAATAATCAATTATCTAATATTTCTAATTCCATGCATAAGAACAACAAGATTTAACTATATAGTGCAATTGGTGCAATGATCTATCAATAAGATCTATGTCATGATGATGAATGATCACAATCAATTACATTTCATTCCAATAGTCCAAATATCATTCATGTATAATGAAATGAAAAGAATATATAACAAAAGTCACATACCGCCTTGGCCTCTTTGTACTCATTTACTGCCTTGTGGGAAGCATAAGAAAAGTTAACATCAGGTCCCAACTCAGGGACGATGAAGTGGCTGGATCAAAGAAAGAAACATAATATCAGTACACAAACAAGATAATCATGCCTAGTAAAACGATTGGTAGAAGTAATTGATGTGTCACTTACTAGTTGGTGTCAAACCACTTGGTCATCTCCATAGCAGGGACAGAGGCATTTCCTCTGGCCATGGAGAAGTAAGTACCGAACTCAATCTCACCACCGGTCCAGTTGTACCTAGATGGGACAGCACCAAGCATTGCGGTTGTGTCAAGCACCTGATCATAGTAAGAGAATGTGTTGCTGGGAATGTACTTAATGCCAGCATCAGACATCTGCTTCCAGATGGATGACCTGAGGTCTGCAGAGACCTTCTTCAAATCCTCAGCACTGCTCTTTCCATCCCAGAAAGACTCGAGAGCGAATTTCAGCTCTCTCTTTGGGCCCATACGGGGGTATCCAACAACGTGAGATGCCATTTTTCTGATTCATACGAAACACACATTCAGACATGAAATTCATCACTAATTATAAACCAAACTCATCCTTGATCCACACACTTTGAACAGACATAAATAGAACACAATAGATATAAAGGATTCATACCGCTGACCCCAATCAGCTCGAAACTACGTTGTTCCAACTCCTAAAAGTATCCTTGATTACTCGTAAGATCTAAAGGATTCATACAGCTAACCCCAATCAATATAAAACTACGTTGTTCCGACTCTTAAAAGTATCATTGGTTACTAGTAAGATCTAAGGTTTGAAACTATGTTGCTCCGACTCTTATAAACATCAACGATACCTCATAACATCCACCAAAGATAATGCATTTTTGAAGGATCCGAACCCCGCCAACATTTTTAAAGAGTCCAAGCAACATAGATTCGAGATCAAGGTGGTTGATGTAGATACTTAAAAACCTTCAACAAGATTAATTTTTTCTCTTTTTAATTTGTGGTAGGTAGTTGAGCATTTTGATATATTGTACTAAACATACACTTACAAAGTACACAATTACAAAAAACATAGCTTGTCCTTTCTCAGTACAACAAACAAACAGTGAATCAGAACTTAAACAGAGCCAAAATACAAAATTCCAAACTAAACCGTCAGCTAATTGAATAAACCACTAATTTATCAGTCATATAAGCTCAAAAGCACCAGATCTGATATACATTACTCAATACAAATTAGATCACAAACCCGCTATATCAGATCTAATCAAACCCCAAACACCTCATTACAGATCTGCAACCCCATATTACAGATCTAAAACTCAATTCCAATGCATACCCAGAAACAAAAACCCCATATTACAGATCTAAACCTCAATTCCAATGCATACCCAGAAACCAGAAAAACAGAGCATAAATGAAACATAACAACACATCCCTAACCAAACTAAACCATAATTGGGATCGAACAATGAACACTAAATCGACATGGGTTTCATACCAATAGTAGTAAAAATGCAAATCAAGCAACACCTGAGTAAAAGTAACAAAAAATCACAGAATTTTGAATGATAAAAGAAGTAGTGAAGAACCCAAATTGAAAATGAAGTTTGAAGATGAAATTGGTGACTGAAATACTAGAAATGAGATTGGTTAGCAATGGCAAACCGTACCTTTAGGAAAAAAGTATAGAACCGGTGAAGACTGGTTCTTGTGTGATGAAATTGAAGAAGAAGAAAATAGGAGGACGCGAGTTTGAAGCGGAAGATGACTGAGTTTATATAGAAAAAAATGTTAAAGTTGGTAGCTTTTTGTGGTAGATCTACTCTATACAACTTGATTTATTTTAACCTATAGTTACTTTTCCGTCGACCGCGAAGCTAAAATTTCAATTTTATCCATTTTTTGAATTTTTAATTCTAACATATTCCTTATTTTATATTAGTTGATCCTTCTTCGTTTACTTTCAAACAGAACTAATTGCAAGGGTAATATAGGAAATATTTTCTTTATTTAGTAAGGTGATCAACTAATATGGAATAACTATTTTTAATATAATAATCAAGTAATATAGGACCAAATGAAGTATTTGTATGTCGAACTTATCAAAATTTATTGAATTCGATTAAATTCATGTGTGGGCTATTGGGTTTGCCTCTGCTTACCAGTCATTATTTATTTTTATTGGTAAATATTTTTTTCATTTTTACTTTTGTTACAAAGTTGAGATATATATTTCTATTATTTTATTTTTTCTTGTTTGGTATTAATTTTAGATCCAATTAATTTAGATCGAAAATACTTTCTTTTTTTAAAAAAAAAAAGAAGTAAAACACTCTTTATCGAAAGTTGTTTCATTCTTCAATATTGAATTTGAGACGTTTCATTAGAGATAAAGAAATGCTTATTAAGCATGACATTTAATTACGTGTTAGTAATAAGATTTGCATATATTTTACCCTTTCCAAACTCTATTTGTAGAATTTCACCGACTATATTTGTTAATTTTACAACTCAATTTTCTAATTAAATTAATGTGTTTACATTATTTTGATTATTTGTTAAGTGTGATTTATGAAAGTGGGGAAGTGGTGACTTATTACCTGACGGCAAACAAGGCGTGTACCAACCCCGGGAGTTGTTGAAAATGAGGCGGATTATTAAAATATTAAATAAGAGACGCGGTCGTTTTTCTTAATTAAAGATTTTGAATTTGATACGAAAAAATTTATACAAAAATTCACGTCGAAAGTGTTGTCTTGAAAATAATAAATTTTGATCAACACTCGGACATCTATTGCAAGTGCATATCCCACTTTTGCACAGCAGGATTAGGTTCTTGTTTATATCGTTACGGCTATAAACACTTTTTTCTTCCTATTAACAAAACATCCCTTTTTTTATCCAGGTAACGAATAAAAAATTAAAAGGAATGGACTATTGGGTTAAGGTGGCAAAAGAAGTTGTTTGTTTTTTCACACAGATTGTTCAGATAAATAATTAGTACACAATATTATTCCATCAATTTTAATTTGTTTGTTGACATAGAATTTAAGAAAATATTTTTAAAAAAAGTATTATGGTATTAATTTAGAAATATGTAAAATATATTAACATACTATTTAAAATATACATTATGTTCAAATAATTATAGTGTATGTATTTCTTCCTGCTATGTTCCTTCATAATAATTTCCCTTTCAGTTTATAAATTTATTGTAATTACAATTACAAGTTAGTGAAATAATATATCAGTTTATTTCAATATGTCAAGTGAAAAGTTAAAACTAAAAAATTGCTTAAGAAACTTAAAAAATATTTTTAAAGTAAACTAAAAAAAGAAAGTAAAACAAACGGAATTAAATAGTTTGGCAGATGCTTAATAATTAGGTTAATAGCTCTTTTTCTTGTATTTGTATAGGTCAGATCTATGATCCCCTTAATGTACTTATGCTTTTATGAACTCGTGAAACTTCTTATCACCACGAAAGATGAAAGTCTGAATGAATGATATTAAATTAAAAGATAACATAAAATTGAAATAAGTGAAGTATAATTCTTTACTACAATAAAATCACTTCTCTATTGCTTTAAAAGTATAATTCTTCACCATAACAAAAATATCATTATCAATTTCTCACATGTTAAAAATAACAAATAAAAGTAAAAATCTATATTATAATACTGAATAAATAAAAATGAAACAGAGTGAGTATGTCATTCTTGTTTTTTCCTCATTCATTTTTTGACTTTGCGACCAATTAATTAAGATCGGAAAGTTTTATTTTAAAGGTAATACACTCCTTAGCAAAAGTCGTCTCCTTCACAACAATCTATAATAACAAATCCTTCGTATCCTATCTTTTAATCCCTACTAATTTTGAGCCTAGTCCGATATTATATGGGAAATTTTCGCATATAACCACTTAAAAATAGCTTAATTACGCTCTATAGCTATGGTTTGCTAATTACGATTCGTAGCTACATGTTATAGGGAGGAGAGTGGCGAGTGAGATTGGAAGAGGGAGGAGAGAGGGCAGAGAGTGGGAAAGAGGTGAATTGTATATGTATATCAGTTAGATAATTGCATATATGTAACTGGTATACATATGTATTTGTATATCTGGCGAGCGAGATTGGGAGAGGAAGGAGAGTGGCGAGCGAGATTGGGGGAGGGAGGAGAGAGGCGAGCGAGTCATTTGTATAATTTGCGGGTACGTTTGTACAATTCACGTGTTTTTATATAATTGGGTAATACAAAGTCTGGAATTATATAAATATGATAAAACTCGAAATAACGAATTGATACAAACATAAACATATAAGCTTTATACAGTTATACAAATTATATTATTCAAATTACATTATATAAAATCCGATAACTACACGTTTATACAAACTTTAAAAAGTTATACAAAAAAAGATTGAATGTATATTGTGATAAAACTGAAAAACCAAAGGAAATCATCGGCATATACAAATACAAACCATCATATACAAATACAAATCAAACGAAGAATTGTTAGTTGCGAATTATACAAATTCGAAGTCAGTACACGTAATTAATGATTAGTGTTAGTCGCGAGTGGTAATTATAGCAAACTATAGCTATGATGACTAATTAAGTAGTATAAGTTTGCTTAACCCCGTATTTTTTCTTTATATAAAAGATGCTGCTAAAGAACAACAATAATTGTTGTAAAATTTAAGAACAAAAGAACAATATAAAAATGAAGATAAAAAGAATAAAAGACAAGATGAACATTATGAGATAATTTTCTTTCTTTCAAGTGTACACCAAATCTTCAACTGTATACAATATGAACCCTTATACCTCTATTTATGGTGTAACATAGAGGCATATAAAAGGTTGGTCATAGACATGACATTAATCATGAATATAATGGAGGAGGTTATGGAGGTGTAAGGTTACAAGAATAATGGTTATAAAGGTAGAGGTTATGGAGGTTAGGGTTATTTTCATAATGGAGGAAAGTAATGAAGATAATGGGTGAGAGTAACTTTTTTGGTGTAGTGGACATCCACACTATAATATTTTATAACACTCCCCCTTGGATGTCCATAGATAATATGCTTCGTTAAAACCTTACTAGGAAAAAATCCTAGTGAAAGAAAAAGAGTACACATATCTTTTAATACGCTTTGAATGTTGCCTCGTTAAAAACCTTACCAGGAAAACCCAATTGGGATAAAACCATGGTTAAGGAAAAGAGTACAACGCGTATTTTTCTCCCCCTAATAAAAACTTTACTTGATATCTTGGAGACGATGCATTCCAATCTTATATCACAACTTCTCAAATATTGATGTTGGCAATCCTTAGTGAATAAGTTTACAAGATTATCACTTGAATGGGTCTTTGAACGTCTACCTCACCATTTTTTGAAGATCATGTGTGAAAAAGACTTGGTGAAATATGTTTTGTCCAATCTCCTTTGATTGTATCCTCTCTTCAATTGAGCTATATATTATTTCATATGTGGTGGCTGGAATATTCTTTTCAAAAGAAAATCACATATTTTCTGAATATGATAGATAATGATTCCAACTAAACATACTCCCGACTTAATTCATAGATCAATATTATTTTTGCATGATTTGAAGAAGTGGTTACTAATGTGATTCTTTGAATGCCAAGATATTGTTGTGTCTCCATATGTAAATAAATAGTCTATTTGCGATCGAGCTTTATGCGGATCAAATAAATAATATGCATCTACATAATCAAATCATTTCTGACTCGGAGATTGATCATTTCAATTTTATTGAAGCTCGTCTTTTCTTCTCAAAGAAAATCACACATCTTCTATGTGTTGAGTCACTTGCTTTGTTAGTTTCTTGTCATAACTTGAATGATAATATGACAATCCTTTTATATAACTTTCGTTATGTATATCAAATAATCTTCTAGCATTTGCATAACCAACAATCTGTAAGTGCACCAATTACACTAATACATGACATTTTAAATCATTTTCATGAGATCAAAAAGATTCTTTCTTTGTGTTAAGCACTCTCAAAATCATTGGGTACTCAATGGAATTGCTTTAAGACCTTTTAAATTCTTCAAAGATTTTCATATAACCTTCATCGTCTAGTTCGACATGATAATCATTCATTATACATATTCAAGTATTTCATTTATTGTCAGACTGAAATATGTCACATTGCATCTACCACTGGAGAATATACCTCCATTTAATAATGTCAGGACTTTTGTGAAAACTCTTTATTCCCCGAGGCACAAACCGTACTTTATATCTTACGGTTATACTTTCGCACAATGATTCTTTTGTACCCCACTGACATATATTTTGATCTATGAACTATAAGTTCAAAAACATCATATTTTTTTAAGTGAAACAAAATATACTTGAATAGTGCATTTTATTTGGCCAATTATTTATTTGTCCACGTTATATGACAGATTTGAATTCAAGATTCTCGTAACCATTTGTAGCATTGAGTGCTACTTCATATCAAAGATACCATCGACAATCATTTTGATATCGATTCCAATACGACATAACTTATCGAGATCTCTTCATTTTTCATCATTTTCAGGTATCTGAACCTTTGCCAAGGTTTTATAAAGTGTTATGTCATAGTGCTCTTTCAAAGCACTTACCTCATTATCATGACCATTTTGATAATTTGCTCCTCTCCTTCCTCAAGGAGTTTTACATTTGGAATCGATTGGTCTATCACGCTTCTAGCGTACCATAGACTCTGTCCTTCAAAGACTATTTATTGAAGCATTTGCAGCTTAATTAAAATATTGGGTCAACAAATACATCTAGCAAATTATTTGCAACATTTTGCAAATGAATTATCTTTTGAACTTCAAGTTCACATTTTTTAACGAGGATCTAGATAATTCACCCCACACATTATTTTCAGCTGCTAAACATATCTTCCCCTAATGTTAGGAAATCTAACATTTACCCCCAACCTCATTTGGGGATCCATCTTTGTACGTGGTGGAGCAATTAAATCATATGTGCACACATCAACTTTTTAGATGGAAATTATTTGGTTCCTGACCCTAAACCATTGTGATGGGAGAACCTTGTTGGCTTGATTCATACATGTTAAATAAACACATCTCATACCAAATTTTATTTGAGAGATTTGTTCTCATAATCAATGGTCTAGCTATAATTGGAGGCAAACAATTTCTGCTAAACCAACCAGTATTATCAACATAATTTTATAGTTTGGAACTATGCTCTTAATTTAACAATTTGAGCAAACAACCGTACAAAAAATTAATTTGTAAGTTGATACAAATGCACATGTGACCATACCATAGATGCATCTATTAAATCATAGTAGTAAGCGGTCCACATGGCAGGTGAACGGGCCCATATTCACCTTTTTATATGTTCCAAATAATTTCAGGGGATACAATCCCAACCTTAGCTGGTACAATGATCATTTTATCATGAGAACAAGCAACACAAGACAATTCTTGAAGAATCTTTTATTTCTTCAAACATATAGTCACATGAATTCTCAATTTCTTTTGCATCACATCTGAACCAGAATGGTCAACAGGTTATGCCAACTGATATTTATTCTAGTAAACTTCTAATTTACTTTTGCATGTGATTCTTTCATCATGCCCATATCTTTATACAACAAACAAGAGAAAGACGGGTAACCTTTTATGTAAATATTCATAACCCGCTTTGATTGTAGTAATCTGAAGATATTTAATCTTTCAATAATTTACAGTCTCAATATAATAATAATAAAATTTCAATTCCTCCGACACTTAAAAAGTTTCTTTTGAGACTTACTACAACCTCAATATTATGAACTATTTCATTTTCTGGATAGTAACAAATTAGTCCTTCTGAACTTTCAATTAATTTTGTGTACTGCCACAAATTTCACAACACCATTCTTATGGTGACCAGCTCCTTCAAGGAGAAATTTTTTATTATTGTCATGGTTAAAATTATTAATGAAAGACTTATTTCTTGACAACCAACGACAAATTTGTGTTGCCACACAATAATATTTATTTTGGTCATGGCCACAACCTTTATAGAAAATAATTATTTCTTTCTTTTGTCCTGCAATAGTTCATGATAGAACATACCACAATATTTGTGATGTACTCAAAATATATGACCAAATAATCATTTATGTCAAAATATTTCTTTTCAATCTCTCAAACCTCCCGTAGAGATGAGATGTGACATTTATCCAACAATAGATGAACATGTTCTTATCCATACGAACACAAGTCACATTTTCTTCAAGAAATGGACCATAACTATTTGTACATGCTCCCTAAATTTTTATTAGAAACTCATTGTCATGCTTTGGCATTATCAAATTTATGTGACTCACCTAAACATCACTTTAAGAGGTCAAATGTACCAAATGTACTACCACTTTGTATTCCTTTATTTTGATGGAAGATTTACAAAACTTTTCAAATTGGGTTGCATCAACAACAACATTCCCAATATCTTTTCATACCACTTTGATGGATAAAAATTATCTTCACATTTGAAGGACCATCTCAGGAAACAATGTTCCCAATAACCTTTCATACCACTTTGATGGACAAAATTACCTTCACTTTTGAAGGACCATCTTAAGAACCCATAATGTTCTTCCTTTTAATTACAGTAATGATGATCATTAACATTTTACCACACTCATATTCATACATTCAACCACTTGTCATTTTTCAGACATATTATGCACTGCTACCACAATCACATAAGAGAATGGAGCAAATTAATTGGGCAAATTTCATGACTTTCAGTCAAAAGTATACAACTTTATGTTAGTCATCATCATATCATCACTATAGTGCATTAGGACTTAAATCCAATGTCTTACCTATATAAAGACGTCTTTGGTCATAAATCAATGGGACTTGAACCCAACTTCTTATTATCATGGTGCTCCGAGACTTTAACTCGATGTCTTACCCACTTGGTGCGGTGAAACTTGAATTCACCGTCTTATCCTCAATCAATGTCTTGATAAACCAAATACGTTACCAAAAAAAATAATTATCGAAAATCATAAATATAATCTGAATTTGACTTAAAGCATAAGAAAAATGAACAAAATCAATTAATTAGAACAACATGTTGGAATCATATAAAAGTCCCAAGTTAAAATAAATTAAAACCTTTTAATAGTCCCTCTCAATAATGTTATGAAGATTATCATAATTTACTAACCATTTAAAAATAACCACAAAACAAGCTTTGTTAGTACAAATAATATATAGGATATGAGTATACCTTGCAACCGAAGAATTACTAGGATAATTCATTAAAATCAAGAAATACCTATCATTGATTCTTGACGGAAAATGAGCAACTCGTGCTGATAACGTGTTGTAAAACTTAAGAACAAAAGAATAATATAAAGATGAAGATAAGAAGAATATAAGACAATAGGAACATTATGAGATAACTTTCATTCTTTCAAGTGTACACCAAATCTTCACGTGTATACAATATGAACCCTTATAACTCTATTTATAGTGTAACATAGAGGCATATAAAAGGTTGGTCATAAACATGACATTAATCATGAATATAAGGGAGGAGGTTATGGAGGTGTAAGGTTACAAGAATAATGGTTATAAAGGTGGAGGTTATGATTGTCTTCAGAATGGAGGAAAGTAATGAAGATAATGGGTGAGAGTAACTTTTTTTGGTGTAGTGGACATCCACATTATAATATTTTATAACAGATAATAATTATTATATCTCAATCTTAAGAAAGGTGGAATTAACTACTCGTCTCGATTTAATATTTTATACTATTAGTTTGTTTAATACTAAAATTACTTATGAATTTACTTGGATATAACGAACATTCAATCAAATGTAAAAATATACTAACACGATTAAAACTTAATCCCTATTAATTTGATACTACATACTAATTAATATACTATATAATATATAATTATTCATTGCACTTTATCCCATACATAATAATCTTCAAGACCATTGCCTGTCGGTGCATCTTACGTTAATATAATTAGACAATTCATGATGTGAAGTTTTCCAACATTTTAGTAAAACAAAGTCAACAATTAATTTATATCTTGCCTTATAATCTAAGGAATTCACATTACTATACAAGATCTGAGATCTCACCCCCATGCCATCATTCAAGCAAATTTACCATAATTCTTTTATCCCGCGGTGATTAAGGGTGTTTCAGTATTATGATATAAGATCATGATACGTATTATTTTATTTGAATCTAAGTTTGTACGATTTTATCGTTTGATCTATATAATTAAGGGATGTTTCAGTATCATTATGTAAGACAATAACACATATTATTCTATTTGGATCTATGTTCATGTGATTTTGTTGTTCAGGCGATATTTAGGGGTGAAATTAGAGTAGAAATTACGGATTCAACGGAATTCAATAGGTATGGGTTCGAAACCAACTGCGGCAAATTTTTATGGCTAATTTAATGTTTTCTTCTTTTGATCCAATGTATATTTTTTATGTATTTACTTTATGTTTCGTTTAAAATTTTCTATTATATTTATGTAATTTCTCATGATAAAAGATCACTCTTCTTTTGTTTTTTCTTGAGAAATTTTGAATGGTTAAGAAATCCTACAAGATAATTTACTTTTTGTTAGAAATGGAGAGTTTTTAACTATAACATTTAGTTGAACACTTCTACAATCATATTACGTAATTTACGGTAAAACTATATTTCAAAAGCAAGCACCACAAGCTTAAAATCATGAATCTACCACTGAAACTCATAAACATTAAGGGGTCGTTTGGTAGGAAGTATTAGGAGAAATAGTCCATACTATTTTTGGTAGAATTTTTGGGCCTAAGTATAATTAATCTATGGATTAGTTATACACCCTACGTGGTATTATAGGATGTGTTACTAATACCTTTCATTTTGTGGTATTAGTAATGCATTGGATTTAATCAGAGGCGGACCTAGGTGGACCCCCTCGTCAAAAAATTACACGGTATATATAACATTAAATTCTGATTTTATGAATATATATATTAAAATGAACCCTTGAAAACAAAGCACAGGCTCGGCTCAGTGGATAAGTGGTTTAAGAAATTCCCCTAGGTCATGGGTTCGAATTCCATGGACAATATTTTTTTTCCTCTTTTTAATGCTTTGGAAAATGGAACTTTTGGGCTTAGACTTTCTTCTTCTTTTTCATTATTTTTTCCTTTTATTCCATTTCTTCTTTTTAATTTGTTTTTGTTTAATTTATTAGACAAATTCTTTTTATTTTTATTTTTTATTCTTTTTATATCTATTATTCATTTTGTTTCAACGTAACTCTTTTTTCATATACTAACTTGAATAACTCTTTTAGAAAAAATGATGAATTATATTTAACTTGAAATTGAGATAGAAATATAATTTATTTTTAGTAAAAAAAGGTAAATTAGATGTAATTGAATGAAGAAACTCAAATATCGTCAACATCCTTTTAAGAATATTAATTTATAGAGTTCATGAAATTTCTTTTATATTTTTAATTATGTTTTAGAGGATGGAAACTAAACTTATTTGATTTATTCGTTATTTGTCTTTTTTAAAAATTATGACTAACCTAGTAAATTGAACTATATGAACTAAAAAAATTGATGATGCTATATATTTATCTTCTGAATATGCATTATAATATTAGTAACTCTATTTTTACACACTTTTAGAGAATCTTGACGATTTTCATAGTAATATGTGATTGAATAGATGCTAATTTAAAATTTTTAAAAGTGAAAAATAAAGTAAACGTTACAAAATAAAAGTATAAAAAGCACAAGAAATTTTAAGAATGCTCGATGGAGCATGATAAAAGTAGAAAGAAATGCTTAATATGGTATGATAAAGTAAGTTAAATTTAGCATGATAAGGTAAATATCTTTCTTCCCCGTCTCGCTCCTTTTTTCATCATTTAATTTTCACGTGTTTTAGGAATTAACTTATGTAATACAGTTGATCCACTAAAATTATTATGAATATATCTTTGTCCTCGATATCTTTGATTAGTTTAGCCTTTACTTTTATGAACCAATGAAATATCTATGGTTCATGTACAAAGAGCATGCCGAGGGACTACTACGCTCACCGCACACTTGCATTACCACCTGAACTTCTTCTTTATACTTTGAAGCAAAAATCCTGGGTCCGCCACTGGATTTAATACCATGAGATTATCTATGTAAAGACAAAAATATCCCTCAAATCATTTTAATCATTTTATTTATGTTCTTAATTTTTTGTTTTATATTTGTACTAGTAAATTTATTAAATAAATTAGCTTACAAATTTTATTATTTAGAGAGAGTTGTTTGTTGATAAATAAATACAATACATATCAATACAATATTTAAAATGTGAGTTGTTTAACATTTACTAATTGAAAAGGCAAATATATCACCACATGCCGTTTGTGATCTTAATTGAGTATATTATTTGTTAATTTATATGTGGTTTCTAATTATTTGTATTTTGAACAATTTATAAACTACATACATATTAAAACTATAACTTGAAATTTTTATGTGTAAATGTAGATATATTCAATTTTACTATTTTTTCGATTTTAAAGTAGATGGTCTATTCTAAATTGAAAATTAACGTTTTTTTAAGTGATTAATTTATTATGACGACAATTAGTTACCCTCAAATAATTCAAGTGAGATAATAGCAAACATGACAACAAAATTGTTCTTCTCCTAGATAGTTAGAAGGCCATAAAAAATAATATTGTCCGACAATTATCTACCTTGATCCGATTACATAAAATAGAAAATCTCATAATAATTCAAGGGTGTGATTGGAAATAAGCTTTTTGTAGAGTTTTAATTCAAACACAAGATGAGGTGGGAAGCAATGAACTAAACATTTGATAAAAAATATACCCTGCATTACTAATCTCAGCACTACTAATCCTTGCATTACTAATCTCAACGTTACTAATCCCTGCATTATTTATTTTTCTACCAAACGACCCCTAAATGTTGACATCTCCTTTACCTACAGTACATCAAGCTCCAAAAATGTTTGTATCATGTTTATGCCTTGTAAAGCTTTTTTTATTTTATTTCCTCTCTAGTTTCAATTTGAAATTCACATATTATATACACCTCATATTCAAAATCTCAACAATTTAAAAACTTATCAATCCTTTTTAAACCGCCCTCTCGTACATGCACATCTATATATAACATATATTATTATTATTATTATTATTATATATATATATATATATATATAACATATATTATATTATACAAAAGAAGGGAAAAAGTTGGTGGTACTCAGTGATATTATAGTATTTAATATGACAATATATATATATGTTTTTTTTTTTTATAAAAAAAATTGATACTTGATACGGTATTGACATATTTATTAAAAGATAATAAAATATCAAATATAGCTTCAAAATACTTAATTGCAGTGTGTATATATAAAACGCCATAAAATTCTAAAATCCTTCCAACTAACATATTCTTGTCTCCTTTACTACTAAATATAAATTAAAATATTTAATTCGATATAGCCATATATAATACAAATTATTTAAATATGTGTGTCATTTTCAACCATATATGTACTAGAGAACGTACTTTCATTCATTTCAAAGTATGAAATCGTTTATTTTTTCCATTATTGAAATCATAATCTTCCGTCGTATGTAAATCAAAGTCGAACGATTTGTGATTACCAACTTATCTTATCGTATAAATTGAAATCAAACTTTAAAATATCGAACAATATCACACTGCTTTAATTAGTGTGTTTATTATAAAGCATTTAAAAAAAATTAAATACCAAAATTACAAAATTGTATCTTAGACATAAACACCCCTAGTTGACTCTTTTTTTTCTGTTCAGTATTCGATATTGCATGGCGTATTTATGATAACAACACTTTTAACATGAGTTTTCCTATTCGCTTAAAGAATTGAACTTGAAAGTTTTAATTAAAAGTAAAGGAATCTCGAATCATTCTATCGGAACGTAACACATGTTGGTAGCCTGAGTTGGTAATGTGACTAACAACTATAGTTTTTATTAAAATTGCTTTTATATTCCCTTCAATAATTTCCTTCTGTGGTTGTTTATTTTATTTTTTGATATGAGGAATCTCAGATGTGTTGGAGTTGATGCTTGCCACTATGTAGGCGGTTGGTCATGCGATACCATATCACGATATGGAATCGTGAGATGAAATTAGTATTTGGACATGCCATTTTACGCTGATTTCGTCTCGTGATTCCATATCATGAGATGTGATTCCATATTCTCCAAAAATTATGATATGAAATTCCATATCATGATTTGAGATATTTTTAATACAAAAATTGATCCACAAGTTTATATTTTGTTAAAACAACCCCACATTTATATCTACTAACCATTTATTTCATATGTAAATAAAATTTATAATCACATTATTACTATTTAAAATTTATTATTCTCACCGACGTAAAATTTATTATTCTCACCAACATATAGTCACTTTAACTCACATCAACCGATTGTTGAGTAATAAATTTGTTCTCTTCATTTACTCCAACACCTAATTTATTACTTCTACCGTTTTGTATTTAATACAACTCAAAGTAACAATGTTGGTTCGTCTTCTCGGTCACATGATCGAGAAATGCAAGTTCAACGTGAGGAAATTGTCCGTACTATGTGGGAGGATTATATTAAAAACAAGTACACTACAATTTATGTTCAGTTTTTTTTATTGAATTAAAGTTAGATGAAACAGTTACTTAAGTGGAGAACAAATAGATTTGTAATAATTTATTATGCGATTTTATAAATTTTTATTTATTTGGTAAGACTGAATAAACAATTTGAGTTATTTTAATAGTTTTACAACTTATGTGATTCTTATGTTTATGAGAAAATATACAACACAAAAATTTCATATCACATGTCCAAACAAAACTTTAATTTCATCTCATAATTTCATATTATGATATCATATCATGATACCATATCGCATGACCAAACGGGCCCTATATATCCATCAACCACAAATATTTTTGGTGGCTATCAATATATATATATATATATATTACTCACACATGAGCTTATTATTTTCCATCTTTTTTCTCTCTTATTTTAATTCCAATATTTTCATCAAACAATTTTCTTGAGGCTCTCTTTATAACCCCATAATAAGATTACACTCTTATATAATCCTAATAAATATCACTTGAAGCGCGTAATCATTCAAATTCTTAATACGTTAATTATTTTATAATAATAATAATAATATCAGCATTCATCTCCTTTCTATTTCAATCAAAAAAAATTAAATATTTTTTATCTATATCGCATCTGTTTATCTCATCTTACATATCAAACGAGTCGAAAAGAGTTGACTTTATTACTAAAATAATAAAGATCATTTCTTTATAATTTAGTGAAATCATGCAACATGGGTGGTCATATCTTATTCAACAATAATTGATAGCTAGAGAAAAAAAAACTTCAAGAATACTAATATTAAAATTTAAGTGCATTAGTAGTGAGTACAAAAAAGAGGAAAAATTAAGTATTCAAATATTAGATGGAATCTTCTAGGTAAGTAACAAATAACTAACATGTTATTCATCAACTATAAATTAAATATTATTAGCTTAATGTTTTTTTTATAAGCTCCAAAAGAAGGGGAAAAGACGAAAAAGATATCAAATTATTTATATAATAATGATGTATTAAACATGTTAACGCTATGTGATTTAAGAAAAAAGATTATAATATTTACATGAAACTTAAAATTAAAATTAGACTTCAATGTATTTAATTAATTATATTAATTTAATTAATTTGGTTTTGGAGAAGTATCAAGCAAGGTATGATTGAATACTTAAATAAAATGTACTTTTAAGTATCATATTTTATTTGCAATATTTGATAAATTATAAGGTGCAACGAGATGTAAGGGTGTTCATGGAGTTAATTTCTTGAATGATTGCGAAATAAATTAACAATTATTATCTCAAAAAGTCACTTTCTTTTATTGAAAAAAATTAGAATCAAACATCTCGAATTCAAATCTTAGATATGGAAAAAAAGTTATTCTGATTTGGAATGTTTTCTTCTTTAACGAACCTTATAATTATACGATAAAAATCTGAATTAATTAGAATCTCAAATATAGTTTCTCAGCAATAGTAGTATATAGTGTGTATACCATATATATGGGATTTCATGTTGATATATAATTTTTTTTTAAATAAAGGAGATAATATAATAGATAATTAAAATTATCAAAACAGTTAGAATCGCTAGTCTGAGTTCATCTGAAGTATATTATCAGTTAGACAGGCCCCTTGCTCGTGTAAAATTTTACCATACAGCTATTAAACTATAACATGATCTTGCATATTTTGGTTCTTGTTCTTGAATAAGGATATTAAATGACCACTAGTCTGGACGGCTTGGCGGACTACCGCCATACCCCTAGATCCTGTGGTTAATGGTATCAGAGCCTAGAAAAGTTAATGGAGTATATGTAATAAGAATTCTCAGTTGACATAGGTATGGTTTCTATAAATCTGATCATGGATCAGAGAGAAAGTAGTACGAAAAGTACTAAACTTGAAGAGGTAGATATACCTCAAGATTTAGATTTGTTAAACAAATGGACTATTCCTGAAGTCAAGATAAAAACCATTTATGATTTTGGTTGGTTTGACAGATTGTCAACTAAACAATTGATAAAAACAACTGAGCAGTCTTTAGCTCTAAACTCTTCTGAACAAACTATTCAACTATTGAATAAAAGAGATATTAACCCTTATAAAGGTATGTACAAATTTATGCATATTGGCATGGTTCAGATTGCGTTTAAACCGCTAACTCTTAAAGGGTTACCAGAGACCTTTCTAGCTGCCC
>JAJONR010009402.1:0-37530 GCA_029582245.1 Solanum etuberosum
TGTCAGTTAGAGGCTTCATAGATAGACAGTAGAGTTTCAGAAGTCTGTTCATTTATTTTGTTAAATGTTTTAAAGACTTAAGTTGTCTATTTTATGGCGAGTTGAATATATTCTTTTTATTCAGTTTTTAAGCTTTTGTATGCTTGAGTTAGTAGTCTTCCGCTTGTAGTCAGCAAGGATGAGGGTTCGCTTGGGGACCAACAATGGTTCTCGAGTGTCGGCCACGTCCAGGGTGTAGGCTCGGATCGTGACAATATGTGTAGTCACATCACTATCTACACCCATCCATTCATCAGGTACAATATCAACTGAAATAGGAGAGAAGGAAAGAGGTACCACTAAAATGGACTGAAATAGAAGAGGTATCCAAAAGAGTGCAAAAATCTGTATCACAAGGAGTATATGTAATAGGAGGAGGCATCCCAAGGAGTAGCTTGATGAGCGGCAACTGAAATAAGAGAGGAGGCATCCCAAGGAGTGCAGAAAGTGGTACCACGAGAAGCAAGTGGAATAGGTATCCAAAAAAGTGCAAGAAGCGACACCACAAGGAGAATGTATAGCTTGATATGAAAAATCCAAACATGTAACTTCATAGGAGGGAGCGGAAGAGGAAAGTAGGCTAGAAACTGTCTACCAAATAAAATTTCAACAAAATTTCTTTTCTCATTTCATTTACTTACTTATAATTTCCGAAAAAAATTGACAATTCAATTTGTTGATAGGCGGGCACCTTTCCTTCACAAAAAGATCTTGGGACTGAATTTGGTGTATCTTTTCTTGAGACTCTGGTGAAAATCTGGTCTCAAGAAGAGATACACCAGATTTTCAATTCAGTATCTTTTTGGGAAAGGAAAGGTGTGCACACCTATCAACAAATTGAACTGTCTACTTTTCGGAAAATACAAATAAATGGAATGAAAATGGGAATGTTGTTGAAATTTCATTTTCTAGCCAGTTTCTAGAGTCCTTTCCTCTTCTGCTACCTCCTTTTAAGCTACATATCAGGATGCCTCTCATCAAGTTACACATCCTCATTGTGGTGTCGTTTCTCACACTCTTTCTTATTCACCAATTCCAGTTGTTTCTCGTGGTGCCACTTTTCGCACTCCTTGGAATGCATCTTCTCCTATTTTAGTTGCTCATCAAGCTACTTCATGGGATGGCTCCTCCTATTATACATCCTCTTTGTGGTACCACTTTTACACTCCTCCGAATACCTCTTCTATTTTAATTCATTCTAGTGGTGCCACTTTCCTCCTCTCCTATTTCATTTGGTCATTGTACCTAATGAATGGACAAGTATAGCTAGTGATGCGACTACACATATGCACGATGTTGAAACAAAAGGGGGAGTGAATACTCTTCACCTATATACCCTACCCAAGTATCCATTAGTGAATCAGAATCTTCCAAAATTTAATCATTTCATTTTCAAAGGATACTAGTCATAAGTTCGAGCTTGGGGACATCTTGATCTTCTATATCATTGACAAATCGACCTTCCAAGTCCTGACCTAGACCAAGAAATGTAGTAGATACCTTTATTAGGGGTAACCTCTCGAGAAATTAAGATGTTTTTATGAAGGGGAAGGGGAAGGGGAGGAGGCAGAAAAAGTGGAAGGGGATTTGGAAGAGAACATTCAAGCTTCATGAAAATTTAAGAAAGTAAAAAATGAAGGTAAAACAATTATTAGAAAAAGAGTTGATCTGCCAAATGGCTCCACTGATTAGGGAAACCCATGTTGTTCACATTTTGGTAACCTTGACTACTTTCTTTATACATTTCGTGTTTTAATCACTTTACCTATGTATGCATGAGGCTCTCTTTCTTTTTTTGTCCTATATATCAAGTTACATTTTGAGAATTGTGTGGAGATTCAATGTGTCTAGAGAAGTAGCTATGAAGTTATGAAGTTGTTCCTGGAAGTGATTATGTAATTACACGTATGGCATTTCGAGATAATCCTCCAAGTACTATATGAATGACCAAACAAGCTACTCCACAAAGGTCACTAAGATGCTGAAAGGGAAAGGATTGGTCTAGATAACAACAGATTTCTGATTCTTCGGATCTTTATTATTTTTGTCATGTGATCTTAGTTAATTTCACAAATTGGATTCTATTCATATGTAGATGTCCATGTATTTTTGAAAATTCAAAACATCTTATAGATAGCTAGAGATGTAGGAATTTCTTGAAAGAGGCGCACTAATATAGTTGTTCTTTTGCCGGGTGAGGTTGAACAAATATCACTAATGAAGCCTAAAGGGAAAGGACCTCATGATAAAGGCTTCCTTGAGTATAAAAAAGATATTATAGGAACCAATAAATACTTTGAGAAGATTGATGAATCATTTAAACAGTTAGTTCTCATTCTGAAATGAAATTCTTTTGGCACAAAATAATTGTTCGCTTCAACATCAGATTCCTCTTAGTTTCAACTGAATCTTGTGATATCATAAAAGCTATTCTACTCTTTTCCTTACCAATGTTTGTTAATTTACTGTCATGAGTGAGTTGTGTGAACTCTATGAGAAGATTATGTGCCTTTAGATGCATGTGATACCTTTAGGATCTGAATTCACTATTTCTTGATGTTATCATAGGCTAGAAGCCCTCAACGAAAGAATATTTGGTGTTGTTCAAATGGTTAAGTTAGCTCAGAACGAAAGGGATAACTGAGCAAAAGCTGGCTTACTGTATTTTATTTGGGCTATGCAAGAAAGTTGTGTTTCTTATTGACATGAAACACATTTTAGTACTATAGTATGATGGTATTTCAAATCTGTCAGATCCTTCGAGAATTTGTGTATATAAATTTTATAAAAATTATCACGAAATATAACGTGCAACGTATGTTTCCAGAAACTAGTTTAGAATAAATATAGAACCTCTTACTCATTGCAACACATGTTTCCTGATTAATAAAATTTATAAGGTATGATATGCTAAAAGTTGTACCTTAGCTTACAAATAAATAAATAATTGCAAAGAAGAGAATCTTGGTTACATTTAATGTAAGAATAATTCTTACTTATGGCTCAAGTTTACTTGTGGCCCAAGTTTACTTGTGACCCAAGTAATACCATAAATAATATTTAATGAAGAATAGACCTCATTCGTACATCGATTACTTGATGGACGTATCGGATTAAGTCATAACCTCTATAAATTGGTCTTCTCTCCACCCATTAGGGTTACCACATTTTCTACATTAATTTCATCACTGATGGTTGTGGTAACATAAGGCTAGGGCAAGGAGGTAGAAACCAATTTACGACTAACGTTTTCGCTTTTCTCTGTGATGATGTCTTTTGCATCAGGTATGTGCCCCTAACGATCTCTATGTAAGATTATCGTGTTCAAGATCCTGATGTGTATTAAAGTATTTAAATATTTCATGTGGAATCAGAGCCTAAATTGTTTGAACGGATAATCTTCATAAATTATGTAACCGCATCAGCCATGGTAAAGTAATAAAGAGTAGTCACCGCCCATCACCCCTAAATAAATAAATAATTATGTTTTGTTTTAGATTACACAAATTCTGAAAATCTTAATCTTTCCATAATGTAATAATTATGTTTTATTTTAGATTGTGCAATAAATTAAAGTGGTTGTTATACTAAGGAATAAATAATATGTGTGTACTTGGTGCAATATAGTTTGTTAGTCACCAAAGTGGTCAAACTAGAGAAATTAACGTCTACACATATAATATTTATGATCACTTGATGCATGTATTATGTTTCTATAGTTTGTTAGTCACCAAAGTGGCCAAACTAAAATGTATAAAATTATTCACATGCACAAAAATTTTATGATATTATGTATGCATTTCTATTTATATAGTTTGTTAGTCACCAAAGTGGCCAAACTAGTATGGTTAAAAAAAAATATGCATTAATAAAATTGTCATTTAATTATGAAAGTTAACGAAATGCCTTTATTGAAAATAAATAGATAAATTGACTTTCACTATTGCTAGAACTTAAGAATTAACCCAAAGGTGAATCAATCATTCTACAAATAGTTAACATTATCAGGTAAATTAATATTTGCAATCAAACATATATTGTATATCCAAAGATGCCGTATATGTTTGGTTAAAAATATTTAATTACCTATTAAAGATTTAAAAAAATGGCATTTAAATTATGATAGTGTGTCGTAGTATCTACACAAAGGAGAATTACGATGTATTTTTATCGTTTTACTAAATTCACATTATTTTCTAATTTGTGAGCATGTATATCTATTTTGCAATTATTCCTCTTCATTCGCATGCTTCATCTGTAACTGTGTTCAATGGATTGAATTTCTCTGATATTTAAAGAACATGTTCAAAGAATGGGTCTTGGTTGTACTTATGATTGATATATTTATGATGTTTTTACACTCTGAGCTCAATTATGTATTTTTGATATACACTAATGAATCTCTTGTTTCTCATAATGGTGTATACATTATTGTTTTGAGATATTACAAGATAAGTCTCTATGAGACATTATTGTGGACCGTAATGTTATATATTTTATAGCTTATGAACCTAGTATGATAAGTTGTTAATGTAGTAGTATATGGAAGGAAGTATGTAGCTTAAAATTTATGTACAACCGTCATAACTCGCATTAGTAGTTAGTTATATTGTGGTATGTATGATGGACATTATAGAAGAGATTTATTGTATGCGCAACTAATGTTTATGAAATATTAATGTTATATGGTCATTGGGTCAAGTGGGAGAATGTAAGAATATTTTTTATTTATGGCCCAAGTTGTGGCCCAAGTTTACTTGTGACCCAAGTAATACCATAAATAATATTTAATGAAGAATAAATCTCATCCGTACATCGATTACTTGATGGACGTACTGGATTAAGTCATAACCACTATAAATTGGTCCTCCCTCCACCCATTAGGGTTATCACATATTTTCTACATTAATTCCATCTCTGACGGCTGTAGTAACATAAGGCTAAGGCAAGGAGGTAGAAATCAATTTACGACTAACGCTTCCGCTTTTCTCTGTGATTATGTCTTCCACATCAGGTATGTGCCCCTAATGATCTCTATGTAAGATTATCGTGTTCAAAATCCTGATGTGTATTAAAGTATTTAATCTTACACGTAATCCTACTGTTTTTGTTTCGTTGATGAAAATATTCTCGTAAAATTTCTGGACAACTATTGAGTGTGGGGTGTCTGCAAATCTGATTCCAAAACTTGAAGATACTCCTAGCCTGCAACAACTTTTGGTGGATGATTAGAAAATCTTACGAGGAAATAAAGGAGAATTCTAAAGGAGTGTATTTGAACCAAGGGCTTGATTAGAGGTTACATGTCAGATATTCTGATTTTTTTGCTATTGTCATTTTGCAACATTTTACTATTAATTAATCCATCAACTACACCTCAATTCCCACTATATAGGGTGAGTTATATCCTTATGGCTGTTTCTACACTATTTTGTCGATCGGGTATCTATAATCTACTTATATCTGCATAGACATGTAAGTTCCTGACCAGAATGAAATACTTTAGACAAAGTAATTAAGATCAGAAGGTGTAACAATAACTACTAATCCTTATCTCAAGTAATTGGTATCACTTAGAAGGATTTTTTTGTGTCCGTTCACTACAACAAAAACACATTTTAGCGGCAATAAATATACACATTAACAAAGAGTGTTAAAGTCTTTACCGGCATTAATTAATTGTCATTAGATCCAATGTCGTTAAAGGCTTTAGGGACATATACAAAGAGTGTTAATTTCCGCTAAAAATACATATTTAGTGGCAATTAAACTATTGTTGTTAATTAATTGCCGCTAGAGACCATTTTTGATGTAGTGGCTGTGTTATGTTTGTTGCTAAAGCCGAATTGGTTCATAGAGATTTTAGATCTCTCTCAATATAACTTTCCTCTGTATGATTTTAGATTAGTCTCAAGTCCTTTTACCATCTTTAATCACCATATGTCATAATGCTCCATTTAAACTCATCTCCATCCAATAGTATAAAATAAAAAGTCCTAGAAGTTCTTTATGTTTTCTACTTACATATAGATAATTTGTTTCTTGATTTAATCGTGTCCCTTAATTATATATGACAAGTTTCTCATTAGTACATTTGGAATGGTAATTATCGAATACAAATAGAGAAAATAATGATAATAGTACTCACAAGACATTGGTAGTAGTGAAGCCCAATTGTTCCATCCCTCTTGCAATTTCCAAAAAAATGCACTTCATATATTCCTATTACAGCAAGGACAAGAGTAGATCAAAAAATGCAGGGAAAAAAGAAGGCAACATCAGTTGTGTGAAAACAGATGTCAAGTGTGCAACATTTACATAAGGGGTCACAATGCACTGTATAATGCTTGTGCTTCTTTGGAATTCAAAGGGTTTAGAAATTTGGGCATAATGCACTATTTAATGCTTCTTTGGAATTCTAAGGGTTTGGGCTAATAGTCCCTTTGAATTCCCTAGAGTGCTGTTTACTATACATCAATCATCTT
Source organism: Solanum etuberosum (assembly GCA_029582245.1). Classification (NCBI taxonomy): domain Eukaryota; kingdom Viridiplantae; phylum Streptophyta; class Magnoliopsida; order Solanales; family Solanaceae; genus Solanum; species Solanum etuberosum. Next base: position 6,525 of record JAJONR010009402.1, read on the forward strand.
TTAATTTTATCTTTATTTTATTTTCCTCTATTTAACCATAGTTGTCCATCTTTAAGAAATAATAAATAATAAGATAATATTATTATATTACCCTTTGAATATATTAATTTTAATACTTTAGAAAATGTATTTGATATTAAATATATTTAATAGCATAACAGTAAAATAGACATAAAAGGATAATTATCTTTTAATTTTTCAAACTGGATAAATATTCTACCCTAATTATCAACTTTCATACATCATATGGAGAAAAAAAATGAAGTGTTGACTCTATGAATATTATGTGAGATTGGAGACAACTATTTTATTTATCTATCTTTTGATGAAAGTTAATTTTCAACGACTTTGGGATGAAATGTCTAAAAGTGTTTTGGGTTAGTGAGGTAAAGTAGTTCGAGGAAAAACAAATCACACCTCATTTCACAACACATTTTTATACCACAAGACATCATGATATTAAAATAGACGCGGCAAGCATCACAACTACTAGTTTTCAAGCTCTCTAAACAATTTTAAAGTCTCCTACGGAGGTCTAGATTACTAGGTCAAATAGAAGACTACATAATACACAAATCTCCCCATCTTGAATTCTCATTAGCTCAATACACTATGGAAACTTTAACATGGGTATTATGGCCCTAGCCACCTAGACGACTGGACGGATCGTTACATACATTAATATCTTAATAACACTGAGATATATATGGAGTGTAATCATCAAGAATCTTTTCATCTTTTACTTGAAGTTGAAATGGATCTTTAATTATGTCAATTATCTTACAATCATTGAGGTACTCAACAAATGTAATTTATCAATATAAAATTGCTTTAAAACTTTTTTAGTGTATGTTGATTGATGGACAAATATTTTATTTATTAAATGTTCAATCTATAGGCCAAGACAAAAAAAAAATTCTTACTAAGATCTCTCATTTCAAGTTATTTTCTCAAACACTCAATAACTTTTGAAAACTCTTTAAGAGTCTCAATGATGTTCAAGTCATCAACTTATTGAGATATTATAATAAATTAAGATCCCGGTCTTTTTATAAAAATACAAGGGTATGTAGGGTCATTTTTATACCCTTCTTTAGCAAAAATTTGTCAAGAGATTTTACCACATCCGTCCGATTGTTTCAGTCTATATAAGGATTTTTTAAGCTTTGTTGAACAAGTTCCTTATGAACTTTTATATATGCTTCAAGCGCATTTCAAGTTTTTCATGAACTGCTAGATTTATTAGAACTTGAAGGTAATTGCAAGAGAATATGTCTCCACATAATTAGTGTCAGGCCTTTGCAAGAATTCTTGTGCAAAAAAAATTTCAATACTATCATCATATTTTTGTTAAGTCATTGCCTTAGCATTATTTTTAAAAGTCAAGTTTGACTCCACCCGGACAATAAAAGAAGAGGTATCATATTTATTTTCTTTTCTTTTGAAGAAATTTTGATAAAGCCTGACAAAATTAAATGTTTCGGTGCCCGATCATCATTTTTTCAATGACCTCACATACCACGATGATGACAGTAATCGTGTTTGCCTCTTACTTTGACAACTCATATTGTTCCTCCTTCTATGATGACCATCACTGCGACAATTATTATATCGTATCTTACCCTTGTCATGCCACACACATTATTATGGATCCAATTAGCATTGTCTTATTTCAGAATAGTCATGTGCTTCTATCACATTTGCTTCAGGTAATTGTGCAATTCTAATGGGACAGACTTCATGATACTTTGTAAATCTCCTTTCATAATATTGTTATTGTAATATCACATTTCATGCATGAAAAATAGTAAGAGTCTTTTTTAGCATATCATCATCTTTTATACATAAATTTTTTTGGGAAGTAATTTCATATACAGCAGAAAATCTTGTAGCCGTAAGTAAATTCACTCATAATGAGTCCTTCACGAATTCGTTGGTGGGTGATCATACCTTCCTTTCAAACCACTTTGTAATTCAAGTAGATCATTCACTGTTAAGTATTCAATCTTCATAAGAGACTTTCTAATTGTTATAGGCATATCCACCAATAGTTTCAATTAATATTAACGCCAAACTTTGTGAGAATTACAAAGTAAGGAACTCACTCATCTGCTATGCGAGAATTGGCATTGAACCATAAGGGACCGTTTGCTAGTTAGTTTGGAGGTGAGTTAGGCTGGTATAAAAATAATGTATTCTGTAATTTAGAAATCTGCATAAAATAGAAGTAAAATAATACATGAATAACTAAATTTTGCACAATTAATCATTCCATAAAATAAAACATAAATTTCTCCATAACAAATTCATATATTACTAATAGCTAGACCTAGATACAAAATAACATGTCAAACACATTGGAAGAAATCTAACCACTGTTTCATTCAAAATTCAGCAGGAAAAAAGGGAAAAGTGACCCCCTAGTCCAAATTTATTCTTCCAAGTTCGACATCCATAACAGATGCAGGAGATGCTATCATAATCTGTTTCGCACACATATCCTGCTCTATCAATTTCTTTTCATGAAAATCTCTAACTGGCAAATATGTCCTGTTTCCTATTTTTTTCAGATAATCGTCTCCCCTGAATAAGGTAGCTAGCCTGAAATTCATGAAAAGTTAGTTAGAGAATATAGATGAAACAACCAAAGAGCAGAATTATTGGAACCCTTTCCAAAACACATATAGGCAGTCATCAAAAACAGCAACTGAGCATCCAGCAAATTAAGAATGATTTCAGCAACGGTGCCAAAATCATGCCTTTATTTACTTTCTCTAGGGACTGGCCCGGACGCCTTGAGAATCTGCAAAAATGACAAAACTGAATACCCTAAAAATAAGGAGGAACACAAGTCTCATAGAGGATTCAATACTTATAACAAAAGCATTTCAGGACTTGACGAAAGAAACGGTTATCAGAATATCATCAGAGGTGATTCAATACTTGCAAAAGCATTTCTGGAGGTAAATAAAACACGTAGGATCCTCCTTGTGGTGTCGCTTCTCGCATTCTTTTGGATACCTGTTCCGGTTGCTTCTCGTGGTGCCACTTTCCGCACTCCTTGGGATGCCTCCTCACCTATTTCAGTTGCCGCTCATCAAGCTACTCCTTGGGATGCCTCCTCCTATTACATATCCTCCTTGTGATACCACTTTCCGCACTCCTCCGGTTACCTCTTCTATTTTAATTCGTTCTAGTGGTGCCGCTTTCCTCCTCTCCTATTTAAGTTGGCATTGTACCTGATGAATGGCATTCCATGAATGTCATACTACTCTAACTGAAAGCGTTTCCATGAATGTCATACTACTAGTCTATGTACTAGTATGGCATTTGGATATTTAACGGGCACATTCTGGTGTTTGGATCTTAAGTCTAGCATATTGGTTTTTTGTTTTTATAGTTTATGAAGATCCAAAACTAATGTCTCAAAGATCAGTTGATCCAAATCGATTTCAACTATTGGTCAAATCAACCATATAAATTTTTTCTAGATCCATTTACACCAAAGCTGGAATAGGAAAATGTTCTCTCACAGTGCTAATTATATATCCCTTTTCATATTTCTAATACTGATTTTACCTTGTGTACTTTGTCTAGGATACAATGTTTTGCAAGTCTATCCTGAATGAAATGAACCCGGAGAAACCTACTTATCAGACAGTTCAATCTGTGGGATTGATTCCTGTTTTAAAGTCTACATTTGTCCTAAATGGTATTTCATTATACTGGCAGGAAAAACAATAAAGAATCTGAAAAACTGGCAGCTCGAGTCACAGTTCTTTCCATCTACGGTCAAGCACCTTCTCCCAAAACTCCTTCTGAAAAAGGAAGGGATCTCAATATCTAGTCTTTCAAGTGCTTACTTGTAACAAGTGTTCACGTTTCATCACTAATTTTATAGAAATCAGTGTTGGAACTGTGTTTTTCATCTATTGACCTATTCAATTGAAGAAAGAAGAGATTTTCATCTCATCTCGCAACACTATCAGTGACATAATTCAAGACGATCATGAATAAACTAAAATTCAGATATCCAGTACTCTAACCCTAATGACATCGCTCAAATAAATGATAGAATTCAAGGTCCATTTCTAAAACTGAACATCACTTAAATATCAGATATGCCTTAAAAGAAAAGTGTCCCTTTAAAAAAATCACCAAGCAACTAAGATACAAGTCATTTAGACAACATACCTCCCTACTAATAGAGCATCCTTCAGGTTTCATCTTTTTCTTTCAAGTCAATCAAAGAAACTTTTTCGGCGTCCTGCTCTACAACCTTTAATGAGAAAATGTGCCCGAGAAGTATACCGAACCCCATCATCCAAAACATTTGATTTATAGAGGGTGCATGTTGGGATCCTACATTGACAAGGACGATCTAGGGATGATCGCTGGGTCAACTCTTGGAGAGGATTCTTGTGCATGAATTCCTAAAAAAGTATAAATGGTAAAATCAGTAAGGGACAAATACGTAAATCCATCAAGAATACATAGACTTGAGGACATAATGGATGACATGAAAAAGGAGTACAATGTCGATATAAGTTAGTGACATGAAAGAATCTCGAAACCTTATCTTACCACTTACTAAAATAAAATAGAAAACAAATTTATTTCAACATTGTTATTTCTGAAACACCTGGTTCTTCATAATATCATCTAACAAAAAAACAAATAGACAACTACAGAATCACAAATGCTTAGATGATATAAATGAAGGCATACAAACATCTTGGTAAAATTGGTGAGGGTGAAGGCCCAACCATGCAATCCATTAGAATAAAAAACAACAGTACCTACACATCATCCTAAAGCGCAGTTTATCACTGATTAAAATAAAATATAAACAAATTTGTTGCAAACAGTTATTGCTAAACAAAATCAGATCAAGTCCAAAGCTTTAACTGTCTTTTTTGTGTGTTGGTTGAACAGACTTCCTCCCACTTTTTCGATTGACTGTTGCAGCATTCCTCTTAGGCAAACCACATAGAGTCACTGTATCTTCGGGTGACTTTCTCCCAACATCAAGATTAAAACTTTGTTCAAATCGTTTCATTTCTCTAAAAGTGTGCTTTGACACTCTCTGGTCCAAAACATTTTGATAGATCCTCAGGTTGCGTAGAAAGTTGGTGTTCTTTCTCCTTTTGTTATTCACTCCCTTGCTCTGGAAATCTCCCTTCTAGGAGATTTTGATTTACTAATGGATCCTCGAGAAGGATAAGCGATGGGTATTAACCCGTTCAGCATCATGCATATGTGTAGTCAAATCACCAGCTACACATGTCCATTCATCAGGTACAATGTCAACTCAAATAGGAGAGGAGAAACACAGCACCACTAGAACGAACTGAAATAGAAGAGGTATCCAGAGGAGTGCGGAAAGCGGTATCATAAGGAGGATATGTAATAGGAGGAGGCATCCCAAGGAGTAGTTTGTTGAGCGGCAACTGAAATAGGAGAGGAGGCATCCCAAGGAGTGGAAAGTGGAACCACGAGAAGCAAGTGGAACAAGTATCCGAAAGAGTGCGAGAAACGACACCACAAGGAGGATGTGTAGCTTGATATGAAACATCCAGACATGTAACTTCAAGGGAGGGAGCGGAAGAGGAAAGGACGCTAGAAATTGTCTAGCAAATGAAATTTCAACAAAATTCCCCTTTTTATTTCATTTACTTATATTTTCTTTAAAAAAGGCAATTCCATTTGTTGATAGGCGGGCACTTTCCTTTCACAAAAGAGATCTTGGGACTGAAAATTTGGTGTGTCTTTTCTTGAGACTCTGTTGAAAATCTAGTCTCAAGAAGAGATACACCAAATTTTGCCTTATCGAGTATCCTCATGCCTGTTTCTACACTATTTTTCCCATCTGGTATCTCTAATCGCACTTACCTCTGCATAGACATGTAAGTTCCTGACCAGAATGAAATACTTTAGAAAAACTAATTAAGATCAGAAGTAGGTGTAACAACAACTATTAATCCTAATCCCAAGTAATTGGTATAACTTATAGGGATTTTTTTGTGTCCGTTGTGTTATATTTGTTGCTAAAGCCGAATTGGTTCATAAAGATTTTAGATCTTTCTCAATATACCTTTCCTCTGTATTATTTTAGGTTTGCCTCAACTCCTTTTACCATCTTTGATCACCATATGTCATAATGCTCCATTTAAACTCATTTCCATCCAATAGTTTACAAAATAAGAACAAAAAATAAGAAATAGAGGAAAAACACAAGTCATTATAGAATTGGGAAACATTTAAGAAAACTTTCATTTATTTCCATACATTTCTTGTGTCTATTTTTTTACTTGTTTTCTCTTATTTTATAACACGTTATCAGCACGAGTCTAAAAGATTAAACGTAAATTCTTATATCATTGACAAGTAATTTTTTTATTATTTTTATGAAGTTATTAAGAAGAATTTCATTGAAGGCATCAAAAAGATGCAGCAAAACTACAAAGAGTAATGACAAGAACAAGCTACAACAGACATTCTTCTCTAGAAGATCCCTCAAATTCATAAAAATGAATATTTCACAAAAGATATTGGGATTGATAAATCAGGTGTATCATTTTTTTGAGACCAACTGGAGGTAGAAACGACGATAATCGTAATAAACGACTTGTTCAACAAAAGGGGAACATGCCACCACATATCTCATGTTTCTTCAAAGCATTTGAATGTGTCATTTTAAACCACTCGTCGTATATAATTCTTATACGAGAAGTATATTCGATAAGCCAACACATATAAATAAATATATACAAAACAAGACTAATTAATAAGTAAATCGATATATAACATAAAAGAGAAAAAGAAGTTATTTCATCGTTTCAATTAAATTAATTACTTTATCACCCTTTTCAACTAATAATTTCAAAAAGTAATTCTCACTTGTGACTTTCAAATGATTGAACCACTCATTTGCAAGGCGAACTTCACTTGAAAAAATCATATTATTTCAAAAAAATCTCCTTATCATCTGCAGAAGATACTCAAAAGAAAATATTTGGAAAGAAAACTCAACAAGAATTTTAAACTAATGAGATAAAAGAGAGACATACAAAGCTTAAAATAACATTTTCCTACCTAAAGCAGAAAATGACTAAATAAATTGTTATTATGATCCAAAATATCACAAGTGTGGACCCAAACATATTCATTTGTTTTTACTGTGTCCTTCAGGGCGTACAGAAATTTCACCATCATACTGTGTCTTTCAACAAAAGAAGATATTGCACAACCATGACATACAGATAATAAGCCCTAATATATTGATCTATATCACCACTAGTGATTTTAGCAAACTTACCAAACAACCAATCAAAGTTAAAAAAACTCACTCAAATTTTCATTCTGATTCTAGTATTTTGTTGGAGGAAGAGATCCTAACATCTCCATAAACATTTCGCTGCTTTTATCGATTCTACCGACTACAACTCTACTATTGACGGGCATGGCATTATAAAGATGTCATATAATTTTATATTCAGCTTTTGTTTCTTTATTACAATAGCATGTTCAACATAATCATAAAAACTTAAGATCATTTCTACAAGTTATTTGTTAATAGAAACATTATAAAAGCAGATATTACGGACACATTCCAAAACTCCCGGTTTGGATGTGCACTCTTTAAGCAATTGAGCTCTATCAGGGGCATTATATACCTGCAATAGAGTAGCCTTTTGAATGAATGATACTAAGTTTCTACATTCTATTTTCTGGTATATATATGAATAATATTATATTCATGTATCTACTGCATGTGCATAATGCCCCTGATAGAACACAATTGCTTAAAAGATAGATATACTTGAACCAAAAGTTTTGGAGCTTGTTCGTATAGTTGTTTATATAAATACGCATCTTGCATAAAAAATGTTTCTACTAAGAAAAAAAACTTTTGGAAATGGTACTAATTTTTTATAAATATGATGAACATGTTTTTTAACAAAGAAACAAAATCTCTATATAGGATTACATGACATCTCCTTTATAACGGTACTGCCCGACAAAAGCAGCGAAATATGACATGAGTTGTTGGAAACTCCTTTGTCACCCGAATAATTGAATTAGAATATAATTTGAGTATGGGTTTTTTATCTTTTGATAGATTGTATGATAAGTTCGCTAAAATCACTAATGATGATATAAAGCGATATGTTCAAACTTATTACTTGTATGTCATTGGTCGTGTGATATGCCCTTTTATTAAAAGATGTGGTGTAATAGAGGATTTTTTATATGCTCTAAGCACAAAGAAAAAAATTAATAAATATTTCGAGAAGCAGCAATTTGGGCCTACACTTGTAATGCTTTGAATCACTATGGCAATACTTTGTCATTTTCTAATTCAGATAAGAAAATGTTATTTTATGCTTTATATGTCTTTTTTATTTCAGTATTTTAAATTTTTTGATGACTTTTGATTACAGATTTTTACTTTCAAATATCTACTGCGGATAACAAGAAGATATTGCGGAAATAATGTAGCTTTTTCAAGTGCAATACCCCTTGCAAATAGGTGGTTCAATCATTTAAAAGCCACAAACAAAAATAATTTTTTGATATTCTCAGTTGAAAATGGTGACAAAGTAGTTATTTTAATAAAAGTGATGGGATAACTTCTTTTTCTATTTATATTTATATATAGATTTTTATTTATCAATTAATCTTTGTTTTGTATATATTTAATTATATATATTTGCAGATAGAATATACTTCTTATGAAATGATTATATACGACGAGAGATTTATCATGTGATCTTAGTTAATTTCACAAATTGGATTCTATTCATATGAAGATGTCCATGGATTTTTGAAGAATCAAAACATCTCACAGATAGCTAGAGAAATAGGAATTTATTGAAAGATACGCACTAAAATGTTTGTTCTTTTAAAGGGTGAGGTTGAACAAATATCACTAATGAAGCCTAAAGGACATGGACCTCGTGATGAAGTCTTCCCTGAGTATTTAGAGGATATTATAGGAACCGACAAATACGTTTAGAAGATTGATGAATCATTTTAACAATTGGTTCTCATTCTGAAAATGAAAATCTTTTGGCACATAATAATTGTTAGTTTCAACATCAGACTTCTCAGTTTCAGACTGGATCTTGTGATATCAACGAAAGGAGGTCTGGTGTTTTTATGGTTAAGTTGGCTGAGATAAAGAAATTGATCTTGGTTACATGTACCCCCACTGTTTTTGTTTCGTCTATTATAGGATTCTCGTAAAATTTCTGGAAAAACTATGGAGTGTGAGGTGCCTGCAAATCTTATTCCCAAACTGGAAGAAGATAATCCACTTATCTTCTTGCAATTATCGAATACAAGTAGAGAAAATAATGATAATAGTACTCACAAGACATTGGTAGTAGTGAAGCCCAATTGATCAATCCAATTTGGAACAACTGGTCTTTGGGACATTAGTTTTGGATCTTCAGAAACTATAAAAACAAAGAACCAATATGCTAGACTTAGGATCCAAACACCAGAATATGTCTGTCACATATCCAAATTTCATACCAGTACAACCACTCTAACCGAAAGATTTTCCATTAAGTCTATCTGGCTCTTCAACAATTCATAAATAAATAAAGCAACTTTTTAAAGCAGAATGTACCCTATACATTCATATATGTTATACGTGAACATAAATGTCCAACGTCACAAGAATAGAGAAATATAGTCTATTACCCACCCACGCACACCCCTCTCTGTCTTTCTGGGTTTCTCGAGAAAAATCTAGTGTTATTTTCTGATCACACCTATATATTGAAAAACCAGAAAAATACAAGAAGAAAATGTGGAATTAAAATAATCAACACAACAGCAACTAAGAGGCTAAACCAAATAATTAGTAAGGAAAAGATTTCAAGTTAAGCTCAACAAGTCAAATCCCTTCTGAGTTTCTCCGATCTCGGTACTATTACTGCATGTATTGGAAACAAAGTTAGCATGTAGGTAGGAAGGCCATCCAGGACTGCATTGATCACAATGAACCTTCCATCCATTGATAAATATTGAGCTTTCCATCTAACAACTTCTTCTCATAATTCTCCAAGACAGAGTCCCAAATTTCTTTGGACTTTCATTTCCCCCTAATGGCATAAGAGGCCAAAATCTTCACATTAGAGACCAAGCTTATGGGATATAAGTGGCTTTTTCCCCAGTCCGCTACTCGATGTGAAGACCTGACGAGCCTTCAAAAAGCACCAGAATGACCATGAGGTACCTTAGTTCCTCATCCGTATCACAAAAAATCAAAGTGTCATTTGCATATTGAAGACGTGTCACCTCCAAACTCCTCTCATTGTTTGTAGACACCTCAAAACTTGTGATCCACCTATTTGTTTAAGTTGTCTAAAGAGGAATGGAGATAATAGAATCCCTAGTATGATTCCTCTTGAGCTTCATTAAAACCGTCCGGAGCACCATTAATGAGGACAAAAAACCGTACTGCTGTAACACAGAAGCGGGTCCATTTAATCCATTTTTCTTCAAATCCCAGTTACTTGAGTATATTGAGAAGGAAACCGTAGTTATATGATCATAATCTTTCTCTATGTTCAATTTCCATAGAATGCTTGATTTCGTTTGAACCAGTCTAGAGTCTATTGCTTCATTTTCCATTAACATCATATTCATAATTTGTCTACCTTTGATGAAAATCTAGCTTATACCTCACCCTTTTAGTTCTTTCGATCAAAACTTTATATCAAAATAGGCTTAGTTATGAAACTATTACGGAGTCTTTTATAGAAAAATAGCCTATTTCATTAAGCATTTTGTTGCAAATATATATTTTTCTCAATTCTGCTCTCTGCGTGATCTGATGACTTGTGTTTTTCTTTTGTTTCTTTCCTGCCCATTCACTGACCAACTAATTTAATATATTCCTACACCATATTAAAGAACCATTTTATAGTAAGTAGACAAAGAAGAACAATCACAAGTTTGTTAAATTTGACAATTTCCCAATTCTTTTGTAGTTTAACTTCCTTGAGTTTCTGGTTTACTACCATCATTTTCTCCATTAGGATCTGTCTATTATCAATAATCTTATTGACAACCCATAATACATTCTTGGGTGTGATCATCTGCTCTATATTTCTATTCTTGACATAGTAATAATGCATCCATCTAATCCACAAGGTGTCCTTCTTCAAAGATATAGCCCACAATTGCTATAGTATTGCAGCTTTGTTCCATAACTGAAGGCTTATTACATTCAGTCCAACTAAACCAGGTTGACACCTTCTCCCAAGCTACTAAAGCCTTCCTAGACAGTTTATCAGTTCCAGTCCATAAGAATGATCTCCAAACAGTCTCCACAAGCTTTATTATCTTTTTTTGCAATACAAAGATTTAAGCCCAATAACTTTGCATACCAAAAATTATAGATTTTATGAGCTGAAGTCTTCCCGCATAAGACAACATTCTAGTTGACCAACATCTAACTCGTTTGGTAATCTTTTCAACTAGTGGAAGTCACCAAGGGATAGTTATGAGAGAACCTCTGGAAAGTCTCATGCAACAAGCTAATAGAAGTTCTATTTGCAAAACACATGTGAATCACTCCAAATCTCTTGCATCTGGGGTGGAATTTGAACATTTTATTAGTAGCCAGTTGTGTCATTTCTCTATTTTTATATTCCAGGGGACATAGGATCCTCTTATCTCAACCCCCTCTTAGCTTGTAGAAAATGTATGGTTTAATTAAACGAAAAAGGGTCAAAAATGCCCTTAAACTATGTGAAATGAACAAAAATGCCCTCCATTTATAGTTTGGTCCAAAAATGTCCTTATTTTCTCTATCAATTCTTTCCTTGTAAATCAATAAATCATAGTATAGTATTTTTAATTATTATTGAATTAAACCAGTTTGTTGACGAGCAATCAATTTTTATTTTATTTTTATTTCATAATTTTTTTAGAAAAATAAAGGAGGTAAAATTGTCTTAGTTCTTTACAACGATAATTAATCATTTAATATATATATCTATATATATAATGGTTGAATGAATAAATTTAAGATAATTAATCTGATTGATTAATCAAACAAATTCTATATTTGTTGCGACAGATTCTATAACTGTTTCAATTTTGTTGTACCTTTTGAATTTCAACCATAAGTTTGTCATATATATTTTAAATATCTTAAATGATTAATTATAGTGGATACAGATTGTGGATGTTGTAGTATTGTCTAATGAATTGGTTGATTCCCGAAAGTTTCAAATTAAGTTAATTGTACACACCTTCATTAATTAATCATTATTTGGGGATAATTAATCTGTGTGAATCCATTTATCTACATGCTCTATTTCAAATATTAACTCCAGCTTTATTTTGTTAAATAAATCCTATGGGAAAATGAACAAACTTGGGAAGTTTATGAAAAAAAACTTGGAAGAACTTAAGAAAGTGTCCATTGGTTTTCTTTCAACTTAAAAGTTTTTCATTAAAATATATATATAGACCCCTCAATTCGTGTTGAAGAAAATATCTAAATCTGAATGTAAAATATTTACAGAAAAAATTAAGCATGAGTCATATGTTAGAATCAAGTTAGCTAGTGATCTTAGCAATTCTATTTTTGTGAATTACCGATTGAGTTACTACAAAAAATATCAGAGATCATGTCCATCAAATATGCTATAAGAACTAGCACCTTATCGAAGCAATTGAGACGGTTATGGTCCACATAACCACACCTCGTGTTTGATCCTCTATTTTTTCAATATATATCTAAGATCCACACCTCGTGTTTGATCCTCTATTTTTCAGTGTATGTCTAAGATTGATCAAACATGAAGTGTGATTGTGTGGACCATAGCTGTCCCCATTGCTTCGATAAAGTGCTAGTTCTTGCAGCATATTTGATGGGCATGAGCTCTAGCATTTTATGCAGTAATTTAATCGGTAATTCACAAAAACTAGAATTGCTAAGATCACTAGCTACCTTACTTATAGCACAGTGACTCCTATTTAATTTATTTCTATAAATATTTTATATTCAGATTTAGATATTTTCTTCAACATGAATTGAGGGGACTATATATAGATTTTAATGAACAACTTTTAAGTTGGAAGAAAACCAATGGACACTTTCTTAAGTTCTTCAAAGGTCTTTTTCTTTAACTTCCCAAGTTTGTTCATTTTCCCATAAAATTTATTTAACAAAATAAAATTGGAGTTAATATTTGAAACAAAGCATATAGATAAATGGAGTCACATTGATTAATTGTCCACAAATAATAATTAATTAATGAAAGTTTGTACAATTAACTAAATTTGAGACTTTCTGGAATCAACCAATTCATTAGCAAATACTACAATATCCATAATTGGTATCCCCTATAATTAATCATTTAATATATTTAAAATATATATGACAAACTTATGGTTAGAATTCAAAAGATACCACAAAATTGAAACAGTTATAGAATCTTTCGCAACAGATATAGAATCTATTTGATTAATCAATGAAATTAATTATTTTAAATTGATTCATTCAACCATTCCTATATCTTAAATGATTAATTAACGTTGTAAAGAACTAAGTCAATTTTACCTACTTTAATTTTTTTTTAAATTATGAAGAAAAAAAAAAGAATCCATTGCTCATCAACAAATTGAATCAATTAAATAATAATTAAAAAATATTAAACTATGATTTATTGATTTACGAGGAGAGAACTGATAGAGAAAATAAGGGCATTTTTGGACCAAACTATAAATGGAGGGCATTTTTGTTCATTTCACATAGTTTAAAGACATTTTTTACCCTTTTCCGTTTGATTAAAACATACATTTAGTAATTATTTGTTTTAGCCTCTTAGATGTTGTTTTGTTGAATATTTTAATTCAACATTTACTTCTTGAATAGTTTCTAGTTCTTCAGTACTATAGTGGATCAGAAAATAACACTAGACTTTTCCCGAGAAACTCAGAAAAGAGAGAGAGGGGTTTATTCTTGTGACTTTGGACATTTTTGTTCACGTAAAAAATATAAAGATGTATAGGGTACATTCAGCTTTAAAAAATTGGTCTATTTATTTATGAATTGTTGAAGAGCCAAATAATGAGACTTAATGGAAAAGCTTTCGGTTACAGTTGTTGTACTAGTATGAAATTTGGATATTTAACGGGCACATTCTGGTGTTTGGATTTTAAGTCTAGAATATTGGTTCTTTGTTTTTACAGTTTCTGAAAATCCAAAACTAATGTCACAAAGATCAATTGATCCAAATCGGTTTCAACTATTGGTAAAATCAGCCATATAATTTTTTTTCTAGATCCATTTACACCAAAGCTGGAATAGGGAAATGTTCTCTCACAGTCCTAATTATATATCCCTTTTTCATATTTCAATATTGATTTTACCTTGTGTACTTTGTCTAGAATACGATGTTTTGCAAGTCTATCCTGAATGAATATGTTATTAAAATGAACCCGGAGAAACCTACTTAACAGACAGTTCAAGTCTACATCTGTTTTAAATGGTATTTCATTATACTGGCAGGAAAAATAATAAAGAAGCTGAAAAACTGGGAGCTCGAGTCGTCGTTTATTCCATCTAAGGTCAAGCACCTTCTCCCTAAACCCTTTCCGAAAAAGGAAGGGGATCTCAATATCTAATTTTTCAAGTGCTTACTTGTGACAAGTGTTCACGTTTCATCACTAATTTTATAGAAATCGGTGTTGGAACTGTGTTTTTCATCAATTGACCTATTCAATTGGAGAAAGAAGAGGCTGACATCTCATCTTGCAACACTATCAGTAACATAATTCAGGATGATCATGAATAAACTAAAATTCAGATATCCAGTACTCTAACCCTAATGACATCGCTCAAATAAATGATAAAATTCAAGGTCCATTTCTAAAAGTGAACGTCACTTGAAAATAAGATATGCCTTAAAGAAGTGTCCCTTTAAAAAAATCACCAAGCAACTATGATACAAGTCATTTAGAAAACATACCTCCCTACTAATAGAGCATCCCTCAGGTTTCATCTTTTTCTTTCAAGCCAATCAACGCAACTTTTGCGGCGTCTTGCTTTACAAGTTTTAGATGAGAAAATGTGCCCAAGAGGTATACCGATCCCATCATCCAAAACATTTGATTTATAGAGCGCGCATGCTGGGATCCTACATTGACCAGGAAGATCTAGGGATGATCGTTGGGTCAACTCTTGAAGAGGATTCTTGTGCATGAATTCCTAAAAAGTATACATGGTAAAATCAGTAAGAAACAAATACGTAAATCCATCAAGAATACATAGATTTGAGGACATAATGGATGACATGAAAAAAGAGTACAATGTCGATATAAGTTAGTGACATGAAAGCATCTCGAAGCCTTATCTTACCACCTATTAAAATAAAATAGAAAACAAATTTATTGTAGACATTATTGTTATTTCTGAAACACCTGGTTCTTCATTCATAACATCTAACAAAAAAACAAATAGACAACTGCAGAATCAAAAATGCTTAGATGATACAAATGAAGGCATACAAACATCTTGGTAAATTGGTGAGAGTGAAGGCCCAACCATGCAATCCATCAAAATAAAAAGCAACAGTACCTACACAGCATCCTAAAGCTCAGTTTATCACTGATTAAAATAAAATATAAACAAATTTGTTGCAAACAGTTATTGCTAAACAAAATAAGGTCAAGTCCAAGGTTCACCTGTCTTTTTGTTTCTTGGTTGTACAGTCTTCCTCCCAGTTTTTTGATTCACTGTTGCAGCATTCCTCTTTGGCAAACCACATAAAGTCACTGTATCTTTAGGTGACTTTCTCCCAGCATCAAGATTAAAACTTTGTTCTAATCGTTTCATTTCTCTAAAAGTATGCTTTGACACTCTCTGGTCCACAACATTCTGATAGATCCACAGGTTGCGTAGGAAGTTGGTGCTCTTTCTCCTTTTGTTATTCACTCCCTTGCTCTAGGAACCTTCCTTCTAGGAGATTTTGATTTACTAATGGATCCTCGAGAAGGATAAGTGATGGGTATTAACCAGTTCAGCATCATGCATATGTGTAGTCGCATCACCAGCTACACATGTCCATTCATCAGGTACAATGTCAACTCAAATAGGAGAGGAGAAACAAAACACCACTAGAACAAACTGAAATAGAAGAGGTACCCAGAGGAATGCGGAAAGCGGTATCATAAGGAGGATCTGTAATAGGAGGAGGCATCCCAAGGAGTAGCTTGTTGAGCGGCAACTGAAATAGGAGAGGAGGCATCCCAAGGACTGTGGAAAGGGGAACCACGAGAACCAACTGGAACAAGTATCTGAAAGAGTGCGAGAAACGACACCAAAAGAAGGATGTGTATCTTGATATGAAACATCCAGACATGTAACTTCAAGGGAGGGAGCGGAAGAGGAAAGGACGCTAGAAACTGTCTAGTAAATGAAATTTCAACAAAATTCCAGTTTTCATTTCATTTAACTATATTTTTTGAAAATTAGGCAATTTTATTTGTTGATAGGCAGGCACCTTTCTTTCACAAAAAGATTTTGGGACTGAAAATCTGGTGTATCTTTTCTTGAGACTCTGGTGAAAATTTGGTCTCAAGAAGAGATGCACCAAATTTTGCCTTATCGGGTATCTTTATGCCTATTTCTACACTATCTTGCCCATCGAGTATCTCTAATTGCACTTACCTCTGCATAGACATGTAAGTTCCTGATCAGAATGAAATACTTTAAACAACCTAATTAAGATCAGACGTAGGTGTAACAACAACTACTAATCCTAATCCCAAGTAATGGGTATAACTGTTGAGTTATGTTTGTTGCTAAAGCCGAATTGGTTCATAGAGATTTTAGATCTCTCTCAATATACTTTTCCTCTGTATGATTTTAGGTTTGCCTCAACTCCTTTTACCATCTTTGATCACCATATGTCATAATGCTCCATTTAAACTCATTTTCATCAAATAGTTTACAAAATAAGAACAAAAAAAAAAAGGAAGAACACAAGTCATTGGAGAATTGGGAAACATTTAAAAAAACTTTCTTCATTTGTTTCCATACATTTCTTGTGTCTATTTTTTTTACTTGTTTGCTCTTATTTTATAACATGTTATCAGCACGAGGCTAAAAATTTAAAGGTAAATTCTTATATCATTGACAAGTAATTTTTTTAATTTTTTTGATGAAGTAATTAAGAAGAATTTCATTAAAGGCATCAAAAAGATGCAGCACAACTACAAAGAGTAATGACAAGAACAAGCTACAACAGACATTCTTATTTGGAAGATCCCTCAAATTCATAAAAATGAATATTTCGTAAAAGATATTGGGATTGAAAAATCAGGTTTATTTCTTTTTGAAACCAACTGGAAGTAGAAACGACGATAGTTGTAATAAACGACTTGTTCAACAAAAGGGGAACATGCCGCCACATATCTCATGTTTCTTCAAAGCATTTGAATGTGTCATTTTAAACCACTCGTCGTATATAATTCTTATAAGAGAAGTATATTCTATAAGCCAACACATATAATTAAATATATACAAAACAAGATTAATTAATAAGTAAAATCGATATATAATACAAAAGAGAAAAAGAAGTTATCACATCGTTTCAATCAATGTAATTACTTTATCACCCTTTTCAACTGAGGGTTTCAAAAAGTAATTCACACTTGTGACTTTCAAATGATTGAACCACTCATTTGCAAGGCGAACTTCAATTGAAAAAATCATATTATTTAAAAAATATCTCTTTGTCATCTGCAGAAGATATTTGAAAGCAAATATTTGGAAAGAAAACACAACAAGAATTTTAAACAATTGAGATAAAAGAAAGACATACAAAGCTTAAAATAGCATTTTCTTACCTAAAGCAGAAAATGACTAAATACATTGTCATTATGATCCAAAATATCACAAGTGTGGACCCAAACATATTCATTTGTTTTTACTGTGTCCTTCAGGGCGTACAGAAATTTCACCATCATACTGTGACTTTCAACAAAAGAACATTGCACAACCAATGACATACAGATAATAAGCCCTAATATATCGATCTATATCACCACTAGTGGTTTTAGCGAACTTAACAAACAACCAATCAATGTAAAAAACTCACTCAAATTTTCATTCCAATTCTAGTATTTTGTTGGATGAAGAGCTCCTAACATCTCCATACATATTTCACTGCTTTGGTCGATTCTATCGACTACAACTCTACCACTGATGGGCATGCCATTATAAAGATGTCATATAATTTTATATGAAGCTTTGGTTTCTTTATTACAATAGCATGTTCATCATAATCATAAAAACTTGTGATCATTTCTACAAGTTTTTTGTTACTAAAAACATTATAAAAGCAGATATTACAGACAGACATTCCAAAACTCCCGATTTTGATATGCACACTTTAAGCAATTGAGCTCTATCGGGGGCATTATATACCTGCAATAGAGTAGCCTTTTGAAGGAATGATATTCAGTATCTACATTCTATATTCAGGTATATATATGAATATTATTATATTCATGTATCTACTGCATGTGCATAATGCCCCTGATAGAACCCAATTGCTTAAAAGATAGATCTACCTGAACAAAAAGTTTTGGAGCTTGTTCGTATAGTGATTTATATAAATATGCATCTTGCATACAAAATGTTTCTACTAAGAAAAAAACTTTTAGAAATGGTACTAATTTTTTATAAATATGATGAACATGTTTTTTTAATAAAGAAACCAAATCTCTATATATGATTTCACAACATCTCATTTATAACGATACTGCCCGACAAAAGATGCGAAATATGAAATGAGTTGTTGGAAACTCCTTTTTCACCCGAATAATTGAATTAGAATAATAATCTGAGTATAAATTTTTTATCTTTTGACAGATTGTATGATTAGTACGCTGAAATCACTAATGATGATATAGAGCGATATATTCGAGTTTATTACTTGTATGTCATTGGTCGTGTAATATGCCCTTTTATTAAAAGATGTGCTGTAATAGAGGATTTTTTGTACGCTCTAAAGCACAAAGAAAAAATTAATAAATATTTCGAGAAGCAACAATTTGGGCCTACACTTGTAATGCTTTGAATCATTGTCGCAATACTGTCATTGTCTACTTCTGATAAGAAAATGTTATTTATGCTTTATAAGTCTTTTATTTCAGTATTTTAAATCTTTTGTTGACTTTTGTTTACAGATGTTTACTTTCAAATATCTGTCGCATATGACAAGAAGATATTTTGGAAATAATGTAGCTTTTTCAAGTGAACTACCCTTGCAAATAGGTGGTTCAATCATTTAAAAGTCACAAACAAAAATAAATTTTTGAAATTCTCAATTGAAAATGGTGACAAAGTATTTATTTTAATAAAAGCGATGGGATAACTTCTTTTTCTATTTTATATTTATATATAGATTTTTATTTATCAATTAATCTTTGTTTTGTATATATTTAATTATATGTATTTGCAGATAGAATATACTTCTTATGAAATGATTATATACGACGAGAGATTTATCATGTGATCTTAGTTCATTTCACAAATTGGATTCTATTCATATGAAGATGTCCATGGATTTTTGAAGAATCAAAACATCTCACAGATAGCTAGAGAAATAGGAATTTATTGAAAGATACGCACTAAAATGTTTGTTCTTTTAAAGGGTGAGGTTGAACAAACATCACTAATGAAGCCTAAAGGATAAGGACCTCGTGATGAAGTCTTCCCTGAGTATTTAGAGGATATTATAGGAACCAACAAATACGTTTAGAAGATTGATGAATCATTTTAACAATTGGTTCTCATTCTGAAATGAAAATCTTTTGGCACATAATAATTGTTAGTTTCAACATCAGACTCCTCAGTTTCAGACTGAATCTTGTGATATCAACGAAAGAAGGTCTGGTGCTTTTATGGGTAAGTTAGCTGAGATAAAAAAATTGATTGATAAATTGATAAGGTATGATATGGCAAAACTATTGAGTGTGAGGTGTCTGCAAATCTTATCCCCAAACTGGAAGAAGATAATCCACTTATGTTCTTGCAATTATCGAATACAAGTAGAGAAAATAATGATAATAGTACTCACAAGACATTGGTAGTAGTGAAGCCCAATTGATGAATCCCTCTTGCAATTTCCAAAAAATGCACTTCATATATATTCCTGTAACAGCAAGGACAAGAGTAGATCAAAAAATGCAAAAATGCAGGGAAAAAAGAAGGCAACATCAGTTGTGTGAAAACAGATGTCAAGTGTGCAACATTTACATAAGGGGTCACAATGCACTGTATAATGCTTGTGCTTCTATGGAATTCAAAGAGTTTAGAAATTTGGGAATAATGCACTATTTAATGCTTCTTTGGAATTCTAAGGGTCCGTTTGAATTCTCTCGAGTGTTGTTTGCTATACATTAATCATCTTTTAATTTTACATTTCTATTAATAAAAACAGTTTTGCATTATTCAAATTTAATGGAAATCTAGTTGGCGACGCTTAGGTGAAGGGATTAATCTCACGTGGTTTATCATTCAAAGTACTAGCCTATGTCTAACCCCTGTTTCATTCAAAATTCACCAGGAAAAAAGGGAAAGGTGACCCCCTAATCCAAATTTACTCTTCCAAGTTCGACATCCATAACAGATGCAGGAGATGCTATCATAATCTGTTTCGCCCCCATATCAATTTCTTTTCATGAAAATCTCTGACTGGCAAATATTATGAAAAGTTTCAGATAATCGTCTCCCCTGAATAAGGTAGCTAGCCTGAAATTCATGAAAAGTTAGTTAGAGAATACAGATGAAGCAACCAAAGAGCAGAATTATTGGAACCCTTTCCAAAACACATATAGGCAGTCATCAAAAACAGCAACTGAGCATCCAGCAAATTAAGAATGATTTCAGCAAGGGGTGCCAAAATCATGTCTTCATTTACTTTCTCTGGGGACTGGCCAAGACGCCAAAAAAAAGGAGGAAACAAGATTCAAACAAGCACACATATACAAAGGGACTGAATACCATGTTACAGACAAAGATAAATGCAACAACAGAATTTTTTTAGGTGAATGCAAGTCTGCCAATTGAAAAAACTTTTTTTCCCAGAAATATCAGGTTTCGGTCTTATCTCTCCTAATATCGATCTCCTTACTTGGCTGAAAGAGATTTGATTCAACTCTAACCACGACACCAGAATGTATACTTACAAAAGCATTTCTGGAGGTAAATAAAAAACGTAGGGTGTAGTAAAACTTTTAATTTGTAACCATTTTCGGTAATTTAGAGCATAAGGAAGAAATTACTTATAGAGAGCCTAACAGATGACAGATCTACAAGCTCTAATTCCTCTATATTTGTTTCTTTACCCCCAAAACATCTGTTATTTTTTTAACTCTGTGAATGGAATTGGACTTATCTTCAAATCATTTGCTATTTCTCTCTCTCCACACAGTCCACCAGATGCAATGTGGAATGATATTTCGTCATTTCTTCTGGCTCTTACTTCCATCTATCTCTTATAATCCAGCAACTCAGCAGAGCTGCAGAGTGCTCAGGCATGGTCTACTTTGTTTCTGCGATAGTAAAATATAACCGTGCAGTGGATTTATAATGCAAGAAAAGATGACTATATGTCTCATCTGTTTCCCCCGCAAAGTCGACATTTGGATACTCTAATCCGCCCCTTTTTCTTCAAAACTTTTTGTGTCAAACAAGCTTTTTCTGACTACCACTATTGTTGGTGCTAAGCTTGTGCTTTTCCAGACATTTTTCCATAAACCTTGTTGTCTTCTGTTTTGTTGTGCATTAACTGTTTCATAGGCTAATATAGAGCACAACCTCTCAAACATATTATCAGCAACTCCGAAACAAAAGTAACTACAATAGGAAAATTAGAAATGACTTACAACAAAATGATATTGTAATAGAAGTCAAAGACAGAGAAATTTCATGAGTGATCAGTTAAAAAGAGAATAATTGGGGAGGGGAGAAGTAAAAGAAGAAAGCAAACATAATTTCCTTTGTTTGGTTGAAAGACGAGTATGCATATTAACTATTCAAAACTCCCTGAAATTGGACAATATAAAAAAGAACCTCTTTTTGGTGCACTTAGCAGTACCACCAAACAAACCATTGATAAAAGATTAATCAATTAGCTGTACCCTCTTTAGTTTCCCTCTCCCTCATTGATCCAAAAATAGAAAGATAATAGATGTGTAACGAAACAATACCTTGTAACTTTCCTGCATCTCGCGAATTGAAACTGAAAGAACTAACATCCTCTCTCTCTCTCTCTTTTCTATGATGCTTTCAGGACTAAGTCTATAATGCCTGTGGTATGTGTCGTGGTTGACTTTATGGATATGCTGAAATAAAATTCATCCACACCCTCTAAAGCTAACGTAACATAAGAGAAACATTTATAAGAAAAAACCAACCAAATAAATGATGAAAATAGCCGGAACAAACATTTGCCAATGATGAGCCCTCGAAAGCTCAAAGCATTTTACATATTTCTATGGCCAGAAATACAGCTAATGAACAGTTTCAACTTTTTTTGTCCAACCTCTTCCTTTTTCTTTGCAGATAGATACACATGGCCAAGATCAGTTAAGGGGAAATGAAGTACAACTCAGAGTGCGTGAGTGCGTGAGTGCGTGAGTGTGTGAAAATGAAAGGAAGTACAGAAAAATGCAATGTACATAAATATAAGACAAGTCAGGTTTGCTCGATCGATCCATTCAGGCCCATTTCCCTAATAGCTAACCAAACATAGCATCAGGGGACGATCTGTAAGGCTCAATAATATTGTTTCGCAAAAGGTCAAGAGTGAATTTATGATAAATCAATCAGATTAATTATCTTAAATTGATTCATTCAACCATTCCGGTATCTTTTTTATATCGTAAATGATTAATTATCGTTGTAAAGAATAAAGTCAATTTCACCTACTTTAATTATTTTTTTAAAATTATGAAATAAAAATAAAATAAGAATTAATTGTTCATCAATAAACTGGTTCAATTCAATAATAATTAACAATATTATAACTATAACTTTTTCTCTTTTATATTTATATATAGATATAGATTATTACTTATTAAATAATCTTTAGTTGTATATATTTAATTATATGTTTAAAGGTATAACATACTTCTTATGAAATAATTATATACGAGGTGTTTAAAATAACACATCCAAATGTTTTGAAAGAACTTGAGATATGTCGTGGCATGTTCCCCATCCTTTGCTTGAACAAGTCATTTTATTACGACTATATTGTTTCTATCTCTAGTTGAAACTCAAGAATAAATACACTTGTTTTTTCAATCCCAGGCTCTTTTGTGAAAGATGTCTGTCTATCAACAAATTGGATTGCCTATTTCTTGGAAAATATAAGTAAATGGGAAAAAAAGGGGAATTTTGGTGAAATTTCCTTTTGCTAGATAGTTGTCAGAATCAGGTCCTTCCACTCCCTCCCTTGAAGTTACATTCTCAAATGCTTCTCATCAAGCTACACATTCTCCTTGAGGTGTCGCTTTCGGCTATCTTCTAGATACCTCTCTCGATGTCATTGCTTCTAGTGGTGCCACTTTTCGTACTCCTTGAGATGCCTTCTTTTCTATTTCAAAAGTCATTTATCAATCTACTCCTTTGGATGCCTCCTCTTCTATTACATATCTTCATTATGATACCACTTCCCGCACACCTCTGAATACCTCCTCTATTTCAGTTCGTTCTAGTAGTGTCGCTTTGCTCACTCCTTTGGATGCTTCATCTCCTATTTTAGTTCGCATTGTACCTGATGAATGCAACTAGTGATGCGACTACACATATTCACAATGTTGAAACAAAAGGGGGAGTGAACACCCTTCATCTCTATACCTTGCCCGAGGATCCATTAGTGAATCAAAATCATTTTCAAAGGACTGGCCACAAGTTCGAGCTTGGGGTCATCTTGATCTTTTATCTCATTGACAAATCGACCTTCCAAATCCTAACCTATACCAAGAAATGTAGTAGATATCTTTATTGGGGGCAACCTCTCAAGAAACTAAGATGTTTTGAGGAAGGGGAAGGGGAGGAGGCAAAAAAAGTGGAAGAGGATTTGGAAGAGAACATTCAAGCTTCATGAAAATCTAAGAAAGTAAAAATAAAGTTAGTACAATTATCGGAAAAAAGGTTGATCTACCACGTGGCTCCAAAGATGAGGTAAAACCATGCTACTTACATTTTCGAAACCTTAACCATTTTTTTTATACATTTGGTATTTTTATCACTTTACTTATGCATGCGCGAGACTCTTTTTCTTTTTTTCCTATCAAGTTACATTTTGAGAATTGTGCGAGATTCAATGTGTCTTTAAGAAGTAGTTATGAAGTTGTTCATGGAAGTGATTATGTAATTACACGTGAGGCATTTCGAGATAATTCATCCAAGTATTATATGAATGACCAAACAAGTAACTTCACAGAGGTCACTAGATGCTGAAAGGGAAAGGATTTGTCTAGACAACAACCGGTTTTTGATTCTTTAAGTCTTTATTGTTTTTGTCATGTGATCTTAGTTAATTTCATAAATTGGATCTATTAATATGGAGATGTCCTTGGATCTTTGAAAAATAAAAGCATCTCATAGATAGCTAGAGAGGTAGGAATTTAATGAAAGATATGCACTAAAATAGTTGTTCTTTTGGGTGAGGTTGAACAAATATCACTAATGAAGCCTAAAGGACTTCCTCATGATGAAGGCTTCCTTGAGTATTTAGAGGATATTATAGGAACTAACAAATACGTTGAGAAGATTGATGAATCATTTAAATAGTTGATCCTCATTCTGAAATTAAAATCTTTTGGCACAAAACAATTGTTAGTTTCAACATCAGACTCATCTTAGTTTCAGACTGAATCTGGGATATCATAATATCTATTCTATTCTTTTCCTTACCAACATTCTTCTCTTTTCCCCTTGTGTATGGTTTGGGACTTTACATCCCTATTCTTATAGATATGTTTGTTAACTTATTGTCATGAGTGTGTTGTGTGTACTCTATGAGAAGATTATGTGCCTTAAAAGATTCATGTGAATACCTTTAGGATATGAATTCACTATTTCTTGAATGTTATCATAGGCTAGAAGCCCTCAACGAAAGAATGTTTGGTGTTGTTCAAATGATTAAGTTAGCTTAGAAAGAAAGGGATAACTTGGAGGTAACATTTGACCATTACATAACATATGATTTGCTTGAGCTCCCAGAAATGCGTTCATGTTGTCCATTCTTCAATAACACAGAATGATAAATGAGCAGAAGCCAACATGCTCAAAAAATTGTCACTTCTCAAACTGCAAGATATAGCAACAAATTGAGTGACAGGTGGCTTACTATATTTTATTAAGGCTATGCAAGAACTTTATGTTTCTTATCTTAGTTGTTTATTTAGAATAAATATGGAACCTCCCTCCCTTCTTTCTTTTCCCTATTTTTCTTAGTGTTGTTGCAAGAAAAGAGACCAACCCCTTTATCAATGCTTGTAATTACTAACAATACTTCACAACAAAGGTGAATGCTTAGAACAGGGAAGCCATAATTGGCAATTGAAAGAGAGCGATTCACGAGATCTGAATTTTGAGAAAATGAGAAATCGCACCTTCTCCATTGACTGATACGAGTACTTATACACATGAACAAAATGTTGACAGCTGTATCCAGCTAAGCAAAATAGGAAGAAAATATCCTAACTAACTTCTTGACACTCTAACCGACTTACTACTGTAGTTATGTAATCAACTAACCACTGCAGTTAACTAACTACTGAACTAACCAATTGCTGACTACTAATACTAATTGATACTAGTTACAATATAATTAATTAAATCTTAATAATTAGATTACTGCATTTCAACTCAATCCCCTTTCATTAGGATAGTGCTTTCATTGAGAGTCAAACTCAATGATTATTTACTTTTGACTTTCAGGGAGAAAATTAGGGAAAATAGCAAAACACTGAAGGACCTAGAGTCGAACTGTCAAAGCATTCTTTTTGGTAGTCTTAAAAGACAAAAGGTGTATACCCTCTGCATAATATCTTACAATTAAGAATGGGGTGGTTTCCTTGGGAATTCATAAGTATTACTATATTATGTTTTAAATCTGATCAAAGCAAAATTGGTCAAAGAGTTCAAATCGATTATGCTCGAAACTTTCTTGTATAACCAAAATTGGTCAAAGAGTTCAAATTGATTATGCTCAAAACTTGTAGGAACTTGATAACATGAATCTAAGACACTGCAAGGACGAGTTCAAGGAATTTGAGAGCCAAGATTTAAAGTTGAAGTAGAAGATAAAGAAACTGATTAATAAAATTGATAAGGTATGATATGATGAAAGTCTTACCTTAGCTTACAAATAAATAAATATTTGCAAGGACAATGATCTTGGTTACATGTAATCCTACTGTGTATGTTTCGCTGATGATAGGATTCTCATAAAATTTCTGGCACACCTACTGAGTGTGAGGTGTCTACAAATTTTTTTCCAAAACTGGAGGAAGATATTCCTAGCCTTCAACAACATTTGGTGGATGCTTGAACCAAGGGCTTGCTTAGAGGTTTACATGTCAGATATTCTGATTTTTCTTTTGATATTGCCATTTTGCAACATTTTACAATTAATTTGTCCATCAACTACGCCTCAATTCCCATGGGGTCAGCTATATACTAATGCATGTTTCGACATTATTTTGTCCATCAGGGATCTCTAAACCTCACACTTACCTCTGCGTAGACATGTAATGAAATATTTCAAACAAACTTAAGATCAGAAGTATGTGCAACAACTACTAATCCTTATTGCAAGTAATTGGAATCACTTGTAAGGATATTTTGTGTTTGTTGTTAAAGCCGAATTGGTTCATAGAGATTTTAGAGGTCTCCCAAAATAACTTTCCTATGTGTGATTTTAGATTTACCTCAACTCCTTTGACCATATTTGATCACCATATGTTATATTGTTCCATTTACACTCGCCTCTATCTAATATTATACAAAATAAGATAAAAATAAAAAGTTGTTTATGTTTTCTACATTGATCCCAAAGAGTTTATGATGCAATTACATACCATTAAAATAAATATCTGTTTTTTTTATTTATTCATGTCCCAACTTTCTCATAACTCTCGATCAGTACATATGGAGTGGCAATTATCAATACAAGTATAGAAAATTGTCTATTCTAGAGTTGTGCAACAATGGCGATACCTTAAAATACTGTTGGTGAATCATCAAACGCAGCAGCTGGTCATCAAAATGCCATGAAAATTAACTACAATCACCCATTGTTTCTGCTGTTGTGCATCTACTCTGCTATGTTCATCAGAAATGGGGGCAAAAATTCATCACAATTTTGGGCATAATGCAGTGTGTGAAATGCTTCTCCATCAGAGGAGACGGGTGTTGGGAAGTGAAAGGGTTTGAGCGACTCCGTTTGAATTTCCCTAGACGTT
The DNA here is from genome assembly GCA_029582245.1 of Solanum etuberosum. Taxonomy (NCBI): domain Eukaryota; kingdom Viridiplantae; phylum Streptophyta; class Magnoliopsida; order Solanales; family Solanaceae; genus Solanum; species Solanum etuberosum. The sequence continues at coordinate 34,050 of JAJONR010009402.1, forward strand.
ATTGTATTAAAAAGAGTGTTTTGCATAATTAAGAAAGTATTTATAATAAATATTTATTTATTTTTGTAAGTAAGAAATTTCTTAAAGAGAATGTCCAACATAAAAAATATCATTTATTTGGAAATGGAGCAAGTACAAAATAAAAAATAACACAAAAACTAAATAATAATCATCATAAATCAGAATTCCCTTTTAATTTATTAATTTCAAAACTAGTCTTCTCCTCCCCTCAGAAACCTTCACAATCATCACCACCATCTTACAAATTAAGCATCCACCAAATTTTCCATATGCCCCTTTTGAACTTACTTAAGCAACTCATCGCGAGATAGGAATACTAGGTCAAACTTAAGTTTAACCAACTGGTACCACAATGAAATATTGGGGCAAACTATGTGAGTTAGTTGGATCAGATGAGTATATAACTGTTATACCTTGAGAATTTTCTTTTTAATTTTGAAATTGTGAATGTTTCTCCTTTAATCCTATGTATACTTGCATTGTTGCATGCATTAGTCTACAGTTTCTCCATAATCTTATTTTACCTTTGGTGATTTGAGTTAATCATGTTTTTGTCTATGAGTGGTATAATATAGATTGAAGGTCAATGTCATTTATTAGAGCTTTGAATTGATATATGAAGTACACGTTGTTGGATTTTAAAAGGTGTGAATGAAATTTGAAGAGTTGCGATTTTCATGAAAAAATGTGACTTTTATGAAGAGTTGCGACTTTTATGAAGAGTTGTGACTTTTATGAAAGGTTGTGACCTTTCCGAAGGGTTGTAATTTTTCTAAAGAGTTGTAACCGTTCCGATAAGGCACAATAAGCATTTGTTCACACTACCCTTTGTTGTCTATAAATAGAGGGATTTCTTTTCATTTTAAAACAACGAAAATTCTAAACTACTTCTTCTTCTGCACAATTAAATATTCGTGCACTTTGCCTGTTGAGTGGCTCACTGACGCCATTATTTTTGTATCAATACACTGGTGAATATAATCGTTCTATCATAAGAGGATCTATTCCTTTAAACCTCGGATACTAGAGAGAAATAATTTTCTTAAGGGGACACTGTGCATTTAGTGGGCTCGATTTTTTCCTTTCTCGTTCATTTTATTGTTATAGATCCTGATATGTTTTTTACAGTCATTAATCTATGCTTATGTTATTAATTGTTGTTTTTGAGTACATGTTTTAAACTTTGTTGTTTATGTTTCTGCAAAGTTATTGTTATAAGTACTAGTCTTCGTGCCCGCGCGTTGCGCAGATATTTAAAATGTCATAATTTCTAAAGTAAAAATAATTTATCATCCACTTGTTAATTTATCTTTTTAAATAGTTATAGTAATTCATTATTACTATTTATATGATCATACTAACTTAATGGTACATCAATAATATTAAAAAATATTTTCTCGATCTAAAATTATGTCAAATCCTATGTTATATGTAATAATATTCAAATTGTATTAATGAATTCGTATGATATTTTCAAGAATTGATTTCGTAAACTACTCATTAATTTCATGCTAAGATTTTCAAGTAGCAAATTATAGTATGATTTTGTAAGTGAAACTTAAACAACTCTAAAGATAAATATAACTTTTGTGATTTTACTTATGAAAAAATATTTCCCCACCTTCAATTCAATTTTTGTTTAAAATCTTTCTATGTTACCAAGATTAAAAAAATATGCGGTATAATTATAATATTTATAAATTATAAATTCTTATAATAATAAAAATTAAACTACGAATAGAATGGCAATAGATTTTATATCAATCAAATTTTTTTTTTGAAGCTTTTTCAGTTATTTCATGTGTCCTCCCATCTATTAGTAAAAATAAAGAACACCCAACTCTAATTGATTCATAACATCAATTTCTTTGAAAATTCTATGCATCAAGTTGTATTAGAATTTTTAAAGATAGTTTTATTTAATAGTCACATCAAATAAAGGCATTTATCATTGAAATTTATAAATAACCAACAATAATATGAAATGCAGATATATTTTTGAATTCAATATAAATTTTTTGTTGGTATACCAAAATTCAAATGCAGATATATTTTTGAACTACAGTTTTAAGTTATTTAAGATTCAAGTATGAAATAGAAATATTTAAAACATAAAAAGGGATCATTATAATATTATTACTAAAAATGAACAGAAAAAGACTAATTTATGAAGAAAAAAATTAAATGTCATGCAAAGCCACCAATCAACGAAATCATTGTAGTAATTTATGTACCAAAAATATTAAAAGATGGTGTACACGATCCTCTGTCGTGAAATTCTTCAGAATATTTTCATTTCTTTATCGTTAGTTTCTTCTTTCTTTCTCTTCAGTCATAATCAAACAATTGAGAGAGAGGGCATATACACACAATATACTACTATACTTCCTCTAAATATGCTTTTATGAACTTTGTAGGTGTAATCAAATTTTTGTTTGAATGTGATTTTTGTTTTACACATGTTTGAATTCATATTTTGAAGAGTTGATTTAAGAAGATGTGGATGATGTAGTTATTTTCCAAAGATATGGGTTATGATGTTTAGATGTATTTTAGGGATACGGTTAGTTATTGTTTGAAATTCAAATTTTAAATTAATTATTTAAAATCTTATCATGGCTAATTTAAGTATTTTTCTTCAAGGACGTGGCTTCTTTGTTTTTTTCTAATCCGGATTTAAAGTTTTTTCTTTCTATTATTAAATTAAAATAAGCCATGTTATCTGGATATAATTTAATAATCTTTTTTTAAAAGGAAAAAAACTACCCCATTTCCCCTATGAAAATCCACAGTTTTTAATTTTTTAATTTTTTTGACAATAAGTTTTTAAATATTATTTTCTTATTAGTTATTTCATTGTTTTTTTTAATTTTATTTTGAATTGAAAGTTTCATCTTTCTATTATAGGCATGTTATCCGGATAGATTTAATAAATTAAAAAAGGGAAAAAAAATACTACCCATTTCCCCTACGAAAACCCACAGTTTTTATTTTTATTTTATTGACAATCAGTTTTTTATTTTTTATTTTTTATTTTTATTAGATTATTTTTTTTATTATTTCTTTTGGATTGAAAGTATTTTCTTCATTTTATTAAATTGGGCATGTTATCTGGATAGAATTTAGTGAATTTAAAAAAGAGATAAGTGTCCAAAACAGATCTAAACTATCTCTTTTTTTTTAGTTTCATACCTAAATTATTGAGAATGTGAGTTTCATAGCTAAACTATCACTTATTAGTTTGAGAAACACACTTCAGTGATGTGTAATGCACTCTTTCTTTTATTTGAAAAAATCTTGACACATGACATTCCACATGGATAAAATATTCCACCTTGACAAAAATTAAATAATAAACTATTAATATTAATTAAAAATTAAAGATTAAAGTATTACTATCTCCAAAAAATTATTTTTAAAAAAAATAAAATTTAAATTATTTTTCTTACCCCATTCCACC
>JAJONR010009403.1:0-28581 GCA_029582245.1 Solanum etuberosum
ACACTGTTCTACTTATTATTATTTAACTAGCTCAACTACACCATAAGAGCACGCATCTACTATCACTTTTAGTCACACATGGCAAGCTGTACCTTTTCAGGAACAGATACACATTGGGGAAGCCCTTGGTGGAACAGAAGTCAACAAGCAAAACTGTCTATAAATATTAATACAGAAAAGAAGTACAGATAGAGCACCTGTGCTTCTCAATATGTGTCCGTGCAGCATCATCCAGTTTAACTGCAGCTGATGATTGATCAGAATCAATGGTATCTCGGGATTTCTCCTCATTGTTTGAATGGACCCTGTTTCACTCAAAGAACAAGAGATAAATATAAAATGACACATTGCAATGGCTATAAATGAAAAAAGACCCATGCAAGTACCCAAATCTTCTTCTCAATCCTTCAGAAGCAGAATTCACACTTCCTTCTGCTTTAGGAGTTCCACTGCTGGAAATCTCACCCTCAGGTTCCTTGGGTGTATGCACATCAGACTGGATGTGGTTGAAGATAATTTTGTTAATCATATAATAGAAGCAAGAAATAATTTCGAAAAACGACTAGCATGTGTCTATAATAAGTTGATCTAATATAAGTTGAAAGGTGACTCCAGAAGAGAAGATTGAACCACGTTCAAAAACATCGAAAGGACAGAAATATGACAACAAAAGTAACAGTAAGACCAGAGGAATAATGAAGTCTGAAATGCTGAGCATTATGGACTAAAAGCAAACAATGAGGTACTAAACTTTAAGGGCAGTCTACTGATAAAAACAAAAGCCAGCTCTTTCATATTCCATAAAAATCAGTAAATATACTGCAATATGATATGTTTTCGTATAAGAAAGCAAGGTGAATCTGAATGGTAAATCACAGGAAATGAAACTAGCACGTGCATACCGTGGGCACAGCTAACTTGGCAGCAACAGCTTCAATGTTCTCAGCATATTCATTCACCTTGGCTTTTGAAATCCTATTTTGGGAGACAACATGAAAATGGAGCACACATCAGGAAGAAATCATCAAGTGAATTTAAAAAAAATAGAGATCCAATAAGAGCATACACCCTCAAGCAAAATGTTTCAAGCATTAAATCAATCTAAATTAGTTTTTTTTAATACAGGAAAAACTCACATGACTGGTTTATAAAAGTTTAAAACGTTCTCCTCATACAGTAAAGAAAAAAATTGGAGTTGTTATAAGTATATTGTTGAAGTTCTAATCTAAACACATGAAGATAATAATCCCTTTTATGCCATCCCTGTCCATTGCACGGATAACAAATGCATCAAAAATGTAGAAAATAACTACTTCCACACATCACCAAACGGTCTGCACAGAGATTACTAATACTAGCATCATGACTTCCTCCATAGAAGGAGACAAGATAGACTAGTCATACTGTCAGGATGCGATGTTTTTTCATTATAGGCAGGATATTAGTCCACTGTATAAAAATATAACTAAAATATGTCCAATGAGGAGGAGGGTAAGCGGAGTTGAGATCAAAGGAGGGTGATTTTCCATCTAATCGACCATGATAAGAGGTTTCCAATTTATTACTTATGTAATAGGTAAAGTGAAATTTCTAGGAAGCATACGTTTAAATTTAAATGATAATTCCAACCAAACGAACAGAAGGCAGGGACTTTATAAAGAAAAGTCACATTGGTATGGAAACCAACAGTCTGGAAATTTTGTAGCAGCATGTTATTTTCTTCAAATTAACTAATTGAAAAAGAACAAAGCATACAGACCTTGGTAATCCATCAGGATTCCTCTCTTCAGCCAACTGCTCCAGTAGTTCCCTCAAAGTGGCAACATACTGTGAAAGATGTACCAAAAGGAAAAAGTAAATGCATATGCCCATTGAAAGAAAAATATCAGATGAAAAAAACTGTACAGTTCCCTACATAAGCAATTGCAATGCCATGATTTCTGAAAAGCTTTTCATAGAAACAACCTATACCGCAATTTGCGGCTGTATGCACAGAAAATTATCAACTTTCACAAATAACAACTACGTCAGAGAACATACGGAAAAGGCAAAGATCAGCTTCCTGAAATAAATAGAGGCTCCACCAGAGACATCAAAAAAACAGTTGATGCATGATTGTTCAGAAGATTAGGGAAGACAAGGAGGTATTACTATGACTCTTTATCTCTCATCCTACATGACTAGAAATATTCAGTAGGTGGACGAGCCATCCTGAGCCCTGTTCATCCTAGATATGGTGATATTGCAGTACTACTAATCTTAATCACCATGTCGAGATCAGAAAAATACTATTGCTCCAAGAAATATATTGACAGGTAAATGTGTTGAAGGCATGCAAGTGGGGTACAACACTGTACACAAAATTTGTATTGCAAAGCCAAAAGATGTATCCTTAAGAACGCACACCTTTAAGGATTAAAATCATCTAATCAAGAATATAATATCTTAATTAATATGTATCCAAAAAACCAGCACAATCGAATTAATGAGCTGATAAATTCACCATGTTTACGACAAGTCTCACATAATGCAAACCCAAGCAGGGAAGAATGAAAAGAAAAATAAGCAAACGCAACCATCAATTCTCTATAAAGAGTTGAACTTGAATGACCTGTGCATACATGTATAAGCTTTGCTTGATTTTGCTGTTGTGGTGCAGTTAAAAGTAACCTCTTCAAGTTCACTTCGGTTTTGCTCATCCCCATGACACCCTCTAGGGTACTTTCTGTCAATAGCTGATCAAGAAAATCAAGCCTTTCTGAATCCCTTTGTAATCTAGCAGAACTGTACAAAAGTATGCAAATTTTCTACTCTTCACATCAGATTATGTTTCTTCTTTATTTTAGAATAATCATCTAGCTCTATCATGCACTTCTAGCATCTTGACTCTATAAAATTACGAAATAATTAAGTGTACATAGTCTTAGTTTAAACGTTCATTTTTCCAACTTCAATTGCTTAATAATCACATATCCAAAATATTTGTAATTCAAAACAAACTAATAATTGAAGAAGATTAATGGAGTGATCAACTTCTCTACATAATGAATGCACCATAATCCAATCAAACAAAAAGGCCCACTTGAACTCATACTAAAACCAACTCACGAACTAGTCAATGTATAGGATCCAATCACACAGAGAAACAGAAACCTAAAGAAAAGGTTTATTTTTATAGAACCCAGTAGGAATCTGAGATCCAGTTAATTTGATGCAGATTTCATATCAATTTTCTCTTTTTCGTTCAGAGGGTTTTGGATTTCCCAAAGGATTTTGTCCTTGTTCACTGCCAAATCCAAGTTTTTCAAGGAGAAAGAAATAGAAAATAGAATGAGAACTTACAACTTTGTTTCTGAATCTGTATTAAACAACTTCTTTTCTAAAGCTTTGGTATGTAAAAGGTTCCCCATGAAGTTGAAACGCGTAAATGGATTTGACTACAAGCTAGGGAAACTATGTATGAACCCAAAGTCTTATCGAAGAATAACAACCAATTTTTAAAGATATTGTCTCTTTCTTCTTCTCCTCTTATTCTTCCCTTTTTTTTTTGGGTAGAAAAATTAGTTTGTAGTACAACTGACAATATGACTGACACAAAAAAAACAAAAGAAAAAACAGTATTTTTACGTACAACCAGTAAAGCGACAATATTTGGTAAGAAAAAACACTAAATCTACATTCAGTTCTTTTGCTTTATGTTTATCTGAAACTCTCAGGATCTAGTGCTCGTCTACTGCCAAAGACCAGAACAATTCAGCAGAGACCAAAAAGCGTGGGTAGAGTTACCCAGTATCACGTACCGGGAGATAGCAGGTACCCGATGAAAGAGAAAGCTGACAGGCACCACCATTATAATTAAAAAAAAAACAGTATGTTCATCAGAGGCAATAGCTTCTATGATCAGATGAAAGGTTTCATTTCTTTTTTTCATCATAGGCAACAACAAAACAGTTCTTGCATAATCTTTATGGTTATCAAAAAAAAAAAAAAAAAGTTCTTTCATCTATTTACATAATAATGCATTGTGTGCTTGATTCAGTTGAAAGTCATTAGTAGAGTAATTAACATATAATGACCTGCATAAAATAAGCTCTCTTTTCTCCATGATCTCTAAAATTAGTAAGTTATACCACCTTAAGAAATATGTATTCACCTAAACAGGAATATCCACTAAAAGGTTAGTCCTTAAATCACTGTACAAGGATATACGAACCTTAGATTATCATTACAAAAAAAAATTGAATTGGGATTAGGGATTTTACTTTTTCTTCTCTGAGTTTGATGTAAAGATACTTACAGAGGATCGCCGGTAGCTTGGGTCTAGCCGGAACCGGACTGCCGAGCGGATGGGTAGGGTCTCGCCGGAGCTGGACTCGGGGTTTATTGCAGGAAAATAAGATTTTCAAAACAAAAATATTAAAGTAGAAACATTTCCACATAATTTTGAGAAGAAAAAAAGAAACATTTTTCATATTTCATTTTACGTAAAAGGATAATATTATACTTAATATGGCACTTGTTGAAGTTGTTGGATCATAGATGGTTAATTTATTATTATTATTATTATTATTATTTTCATTCGGTGTTCAGCATCCACATCAGTGCTTGACTAACTTGAGTTTATGTCGTGTAGGTCCTAGTCGAGGGAAGCGCTTTCTATTAATAAATTTTTTCATACCCAAAATTTGAACCTAGGAAAAAACAACTTCATCCTTTAATGGTGATGGTTAAAAAAATTGGACAAAGTTGATTATTATTATTATTACTATTCTTTTTATAATAATAATAATAATAATAATCATCGTACCAAACATACAAGTTTTATATATAATTCATGTATATATTAATTTTTATAAATAATTTTAAATACTTTAATTACTTTTTCACCAGATTTTTTTGTATCTTTGAACTTTACACCTTAAGTCTAATTCTTAAAAGAAATTCATGAATCCAAACTCATTTATTCAAAGAAATAACTATGAGATCTACCCTAAAAAAAATTATATATTTTTATAAATTTTATTCACTTATATATCCCTAAGACATTTTATCCATAATCCAAAAAAATTATAGCTTCCATAATAAAATGACAATAACATACTATAAGTTGAAAAATGATGAAAAAATATTTCCTAACAGTAGGAAAAACAAAATGAGAGATAGAAATATCATTAAGCGCCTGTATGGAAAGCCACCCTGGTAATTGGATTTGGTGTAATTGGTGTAATTACATTGTCTGTTCTGTTTGGTTGGACAGGTAATTGTTTGGCCAACAGGTAATTGGTGTAATTGACGGGGGTAATTACACTCTCCAATTCACATGGAGAGGCTGTGAATTGCTGGTAATTACATGGTGTAATTAGCAGTTGATTACTTTTTAATTTCTTCTTTTTATTTCTATTTTTATTTTTTTATTTCTATTATTTTAAGTTCTTTTTTTTATTATTATTCTAAGAATTTCTAAAAGTTTATTTTTTATTTTATATTATTATATTCCATTTTATTCTCATTCTCAACCTTATTTCACGTGATTTTATGCAATTTTTTCGTATTATCTATTTCTTTATGTCATGCTTATTTTCTCATTAGCATACTTTTATTAGTATTCTAATTTTTAAATTAAAATAAAATTTATTGTTAAGTAAGGTTATAGACTTACGTTTTTAAAAAAAAATCATATTTATATATGCTATGTTGAAATTTGCGATAAGAGTATTATGTTAAATTTTTTGTTTTGAATTTATAACTTATGTAATATTTTCAGTTACATTTGTTTTAGTAATATTGAATTCACATTGCAAGTCATTTTTTTTAATTAGACTTGATAAATTATCTTTTTGTCAAACATTTTAATAATTTATGACATTTTATTTATATATTAAAATTTTTTATCAAACAGGCATTTCACGATGTTCATAGAAACTTCATACTTTTAGTTTTTATGATCAATTCAAATGAAATATATTAATTTTAAAAAATATAAATCAATTATTTTTTCATAATATTAGTTAAGAACATATGTTTATTAATTAATATATTTTCAAAAAATAATATATATTTTAAATATTTAATTTAATATCATTTATAAAGTTTCTTATTTGTCTAGTATAAATTTTAAATAATTAATTTTTATTTTTAAAATTTAATATAATTTTATGATTGCAATTGTACATCCAAACAGAACATGTGTAATTACACTGTGACATCCAAACAAGACATGTGTAATTATAGTGTAATTACACTGAGACAAACAAACAGGTCTGTGTAATTACTAGACTGTGTAATTACTAGGTTGGTAATTACTACCCTAGTAATTGACAGTTTTTCACCATTCTTGAGGCTAAACGTAAGGTTTTCACTCCCCGAATCCATTTTTCGATTCGTAGAACTTAGTTTCTTGGGTAATTATCGATGGGGAGGGTTTTGATCTAAGATTTATGGTGGAAGAAATCCTAAACTGGGTATGGGGATCAAGGGTTCGACCTAGGGTTACTTTATTGATTATAATCTGGGTATTTAGGTCTTGTTTATTGATCCACGCATTATTATTATTGTTTGTAGACCAAGAACAAGCGAAAAAAATCCGGAAGGGGAAGAATCAAGTTTCTTAGTTGATTCAAGCTTTGTTCGAGGTAGGTGATGGTTGTGATTTCATGTTGTGTGATATATGTTTGTTCTTGCTTCATTATATTGCATGTATGTATGCGAATGTTGTATTATTGATCACACTAATCGTAAATGAGTATGAACGAATAACTATATGCCATTAATCACCTCTTAATTGTATGATTGTGAGAATGTACATTGTGATTGTGATTGTGGTATGTTGAATTGAGCGGGTGTCACGTTCCGACACACTAACTGGGATCGGATGTCACGTACCGACATAATTATTGGAACGAGTGTCACTATCCGACACACTAACTTGGAATGGGTGCCACGATCTGGTATACTAACTGTTTGGGTATGGGTTCCATGAGAGGACCACTGACTTGTTATACATATGCGTATTGTTGAGAAGGTGGAATTGTACATTGATCTTGAAATGATATTGATATTGTATATGTTCGGTGTATGCATGTTTATGATGTTGTAATGACTTGCTTATATTGCACTTAGTGGGATAGTCGCGTGATCCTACCAGTACACTGTGGTTGTGTACTGATACTGTACTTGCTCTTTCTTTGTTGAGTACAGGGCATCTTCAAGCGGCTACTGACATACCTCGTTTAGAAGATCGGTGATCGTCATCGAATTCAAGGGTGAGCCAGTTCTTCCTGGCTGCCTTGAGTTCTCTTTCTGTTTAGTCCATCTTATTCGGACTTATACTAGTTCATTAGATATTCTTATGTTTAGCTTGGGTTGTACCCATTTCCTTTAGACTTTTGGTTCATTGTTAAAGTTTTGGTACATTGACTTTCAGGTTCTACGCATTTAATTCCGCAATCGTTTGTTAGACTTTTAGAGTTTATGGGAACTCTACTTTATTTCTGCATTTAAATCTGCTTCCGTATCTTTAAATGCGTAGATTCATGGTTAGTTGGGTTGTAGTAATGGTTCTCCCACCGGAGGGTTAGTGTGGGTGCCAATCACGATGGTCTGGGTCGTGACATTTCAATTACCAAGTGGCCTTCCAAACAGACTCTAAGTTTCTTAAAAATCGAAAAACTGTACCAAATTGATTTATTTGACTATCTTAGTAAGGAGTCGCCAATGCCTTCTTACTAAGTTCTTAGTGAAATTTTTCTTTTAGTTTTCCACTCGAATTTCCATAGGGTCCACTCGGAGTGATGTTCCGAACAAGATTTTCTCCATATGTTATCACAGACCATAAGTAACTCCTATAGTAACTATCAGCAAGTTTTGACTACCTTAGGGAGAACAAAAAGCTGAGTCCAGTATGCTTGGATTCTAAGTACCACTGATTGAACTAGTTGAGTTCTGCTAGCATAGGAAAGTTTCTTTGAAGTCTATGAGGAGATTTTGGCTATCATTTTCTGAATCAGAGGTTGCCACTGGATTTTTTTGTGGTTAGATAACAACAAATATAATGACAATAAAATAAAATCTAAGTAATAAATCACAAAAGACATTGCACTAAGAATAACAATCCAACACATACCAACAAGAGTTGTGATAGGAGAGCGCTTTATCTTCCTATGGGACTTTCGAGCACAAATGCGGATTTAGTCGGGCCGTGGTGTAGGTACCCAACACCGGGTGGAGATCCCCAATGTGAGACTTTACTGAGCAAGTCCAGATTTATGTGCTCCAGAATACAATACAATACGACAGGTAACAACCATCCAAACAAGCTGTCTCAATTAGTATTACACCTGATTCCTGATATATATGTTTATACACTAAAGCACAAAGCATTATAAGTATGTTCTAATGGACAAACATTTCATATATTTGGAGGTTCATCCAGAAGTATGTTTATCATCCATACCCCTTTAAAATCCAACTTCCAAAGGGACATTAATTCCCAGAACACTGTCACAAGACGAAATAAATACAAATTTTTTCGTTAAAAAAAAATCTAAAAAAAAAACAGAATTACAAACCTACATATCTACATAAATGCAGAGCAGAGAAACTAACACTTTGCTCATATTTGTACAAAGAAACCAAAAGTTTAGTAGACTTCCACATTCCATTGCTCTGCCTTCTTCAACTGCTTTTTGTATTCTGCCCAGTTAAAACCTTAAAAAACATAGGCAAACATGTTAGGCTTTGACTGATATGTATAGTGGATCAAGACATTTATATCGGATTTAAGTTATATACATTGACGGCTTGACTGTAGTAGGTAGTACTTACTCTACCTTACACTTTAACTCGACACAGTGCACAAAAGTCGAATTCTTTTACATATGTATGTATGGAATAATGAGATATTTGAACTTATGTTACCATCTCTTTCAGCAAGTGAAGTCATAATGTCATCGATTCCTTGCTCCATGCCTTTGAGTCCACACATGTACACAAATGTGTTGTCTTTTTTGAGTAATGTCCATAGTTCTTCAGCATATTCAGCCATTCTGGTCTGGATGTACATTTTTTCACCTTTCTCGTTAGTCTGCTCCCTACTCACAGCAAAGTCTAGTCTGAAGTTTTCCGGAGCCTTCTCCTTCATTTTCTCGAATTCCTGCAACAAGTTATAAATCTTAGTCCTGCATTGTAACATAGTACTAAATTTTGTATCCAAGAAGCATTGAAGACTCAAATTACCTCCTTGTAAAGAAGTGAACTGCTTGTCGGTACGCCCAAGAAAAGCCATGCTAAACCATTGAACTGCATAAAACCAAAACCATGTCATTCGAGGAGGTAATGAATAAAGTGAGAAGAAACTATCAGTCATATAACTATCGTGAAACTCGAAGCTGCATAGTTCAAAGCTTTGGATTAATTGAGATTGAATTCTCTTAAAAGTGTCAAAACTATTCATCTTTGACACATACATCACATATAGTAGATTTACCTTACATTCATCTGATCAGTTCCACTTCTGTCCTCATTTTGAGGTGAAAAGATAAAATACTAATGATTTCTGGTTTACCTTGTAATCCTCATGCTTCTCAAAGAACATTCTCCACAAGAATCCACGGAAAGGAGCAATTCCAGTTCCAGTGGCAAGCTGCAAGATGAAAAGATCAAAGTCTAATAGTTAACAACTATTCTTAGTCATATTGAAGGGGAGCACACAGAAATGCCTAATAGTGATAACAAAGGAGCTAGCACAGACCATTATAACTGTAGCGTTGGGATCCTTTGGCATGAGCATTTCTTTTCCAACAGGTCCAGTAATCTTAACTTCAGCTCCAGGTTTCAAGTCACCTGAATATTAACATTCCAAAGTAGGTGCAGGGCTCTAAGCATATATTCTTATATTCATTAAGAAATGTTCAGGCCAAGTACATGAGAAAAGATGAAATACACGAGCTAATAGCTAACATTGTTTGTAGGTTTAGGGAGTCCTTGATTCTTACACAAGAAGTTCGAGCAGACTCCTTTAACTATTTCCCCTTTGTCATTTGTGTAGACAAGCCTTTTGACACACAGAGATACCTGTATGAAACCTCTAGTTATTTCAGATACTAGAAGAAGGATAATAGCTAGCTAACCAACCTATGTAATTGAATTTCAAATAGGGCAACCTTTACTAAGAGGGATGTCGATTCTATAAGATAATGTATGTATACAAATAGGTCAACACCACTCTTTACAGGACAAATTATAGCAATAGACCAACACATCTTACAGAAAATAATGTTTACATTACTGCATCATGTAGTGTTTTGGATAAAATTTGAAGGAATAGGAAGTTTAATAGCTTACGGTTTTGGAGTCTCCGAAGTCACCAAGGGCACTGCTAGCAATGGAGTACAATCTGAGCTTGTGAGGCTTCCCATTACTGTCAACACCATCTGGAATCACTCCGATAGATTGGCCTTCTCTGTATGGGATCTCTCCTGATCAACCCCAACACAAAAACCTCAAATGATCGTCTTACAAAGAGTTTAACTTCTATACACTAGCTGTATAAAATAATCTTTATGCGTCCCTCGTTACAATTACATGAAGTGTCAAAAATACTCATACTGTCAGTATATATAAGTTAAGTTCATTTCAATTGTTTGTCTTACTTTTCTTTTTAGTTCGTTTAAGAATGTCTCTTTCCTTGTTCGACAACTCTTTAATTTCAACTTTCAGACACCACAAGATTAAAGGATGGACATGGTACATTCTATACATGTTTAGTCTAAGATAAGAAGAATCAAAAGTTTTCTACTTTCTTAAATTCCGTACCAAGTCAAAGCCAGACAAACAAGTTCCATACCATCAGTGGAAAAAACCATGTGCCAAGTTTCTCCAGGGGCATCATCTCCAGTGATCTTAGTGTTGAGAAGGCATCTGCCAATATAAGGATCCTTTGGCCTGAACTTGTTTACAACTACACCTTCATCCTGTTTCTTTGATACCTTCGCAACCTTTGCAGGTACTTCTGTTGTGAGTTGGGCTCTAATGGGAAACACTTTTCCACCAGCTGATACATTTCTGTTGCATAAAGGAACCTGTTCAAACAAATATAACTTGTGTACACTCAGAGTGTAGCTTTTTTTATTATTATTTTATACTATGAAGTATAAGTCATTAGAAAAGTTAATAAAATGTACTAAGTGAATTGCTTAGTAATCTTTTACAACATCTTAAGTGAAAATTATTTTATACTGTCAGTGAATATAAGTTAATCGTGTGATGATCTCCGAGAAAAAAGGAAAAGAAATCGAAATTTACCTTGTTGAAAGTGATATTTTCAGGGGAAATGAAGATGGTTTTAATGGAAAGAGAAGTGGAATTAGAGGATGGTAGAGAGAGTGAAGCACTTAATGCAGCAGCCATATTGGTTATGATGCTGAGAAATAGTAGAAGAAATTGAGAGTGGTGAACAAAAGAACTTTTTTTGGGGGACTGGGTTAGGGGGGAGTGAGGTTGTTAACAAGAAAATTAGGAGAAAAGTAGGGAAATAGGATCTTTCTGGAGAGATGAGTTGATTTAGAATTAATGTGTGGAGGAGATTGGAAGATCAAGATGTGAGGATAAGGAAAAATGCACGATTTAGGCCTAAGGTCTTTTGACAAAATTTACTATAGTGTAATTTGAAGGGTAGCAACAACGAAAAAGTTATCTCCATGTGATTAATAAATCACGTGTTTGAGTTATTGAAGCAGTCATGACTGTATATCACACTCTTCAGAGTGCGGTCCTTCCCTAGATCTTTCTAATTATACAAAATGTTTTGTGCACCAGACTATCTTTGGAAAAAAAAAAATAATAAGGCAAAAAATAAATACAACTTGATTTATAAATGTTCATTACAATTTACAAACAAGAGATCCATACAAGAATGTATTACTTTTTTTGTAATAAAGTTTTACATATTTAAAAATTATATTTAACAGTACTTAATAGTTAATAATTCAAAATATTTTTAAAACAGTAGTTGTCAAAGAAAAGTTTCTTTGATGTCCAAAACTGTCATAGATAGAATCACATAATGAGATTTTTAATTTGATATCTATTAGTATATGCACATGATTAGTGGCATACTAAGCAAATCATTCCAATAGGCCAAAAAAATTTACATTTTGTTATTGGAGTATTATGAAGTTTGGTACATCTACAAATCTTGGTTTGGTTATTACCTTTCTGAAATACCGGTAAAATATTGCAATATGTTTGAGAAGTATTTCAAGAGAAATAAGGGATTTTTACTCATAAATGTTCAACTTTATTTCAAGTGAGATTTATGTTCATATAAAATTTTAAGTCTTGTTTGAGTATAAGATGTTGATAAAATGCTCCCTGGCACATTTAGTAAGCTTCAAGTCTTTACCAATACAAAAAGGGGTGACTCAGTGAATTAAGCTCCCACTATGTGTGGCGTCTGAAGAAGTGCCGGACCATTGGGTCTATTTCTGCAGACATATGTTGTATGTTTCCACGACTCGAACATTGTCGAAAGACTACTTACTATATCTTGTCAAAATTGGTGAAAGGACCATTCTAATAAAATAAAATAAAAAGAGGAGAAAATGCCTTGAGCAGAATGAAAGAAAAAACTAGAAAGCCAATGAAAATGATTATTCATATATTGCAAGAGTAACAGATACTGTGCCTTTTCCTACATAGAATATCCCTGAGGCCTTTTTTACACAAGTTTTGATGCAATCAATGGAATCCCCTGGATCCTCTGGACTGGTAGAGTTCCAGCCTGCTTTTGGATTCATGTAACAATGTCTCCGTCTTTTCATCTCGGTTCAAGTGTGCCTGCTTTGATGCCCATTTGAGCACTGAAAGCACCTCGGCTTCAGCAAGCTCTTCGCTATTAGGGACGTGCAACGCAATGTCGCATAGCAGAAGCAATGCAGAATTCTGAACTACTTTTTCACCAAAGCAAACAAGTTGAACCAAATGTCCTGCACCTCCAGCGCTTATTATTGCCTTGCAATGATTCAGGTGAAGGTAGTTATCATTGCAAGAAAACTTCTTGAGGGAAATGGCTGCTTCATTTGAAATCTCTGGTTCTTGTTGATCGAGCAGCTTTACTAATGGGCTAATCATCCTCGTCTCTGTAGCTCGAAAAGTTGTGGCCAAATTCCCAATTGATCGAATGCACGGAACAAGCAGGTTCAAATCTTCTTTCTCAATGATTCTCAACAGTTGATCAACAACAGCTTTGCAAGCAGGTGAATTAGGCTTGAACACTGACTTTCTCAAATCAGGATCTTTCTCTGCCACAGCTGTGATTTCCATTACTGCCATCGCGGAATGATACTGAACATCTTCAGCCCCTTTCTCCAAGAGTGCTGCAAAGCAAAGCAGGGCTCTTGAATCAGTAATGCTATGGCAAATAGTTGAATTTCCCTTGGCCAGTTTCCATAAAGCTCTTGCAGCCATTGCCTTCATATAAGCCTTGGTATTAGGGTCCTCCGATTCTCGCCCTTTATTACTGACCCCTGTAACATAAAGACTCTGCTGATGATTTGTCTGGTTTGCATCATTGACCAGAATCTGCTGAGACGGTTGCATAGCCGTGGTGGCAGTAACCACATTGTGCATCTGAGTAGGCTTCTTATTTCCTAGAGGATGTGGAATGTGGCTATTATCATCATCCTCATTCACCTTGTGCACACTACTCACATTACTAGCTGAAAGAACAGCATCAATCGACGTGGATTTGCTAACAATAGCATACTTGCTATGCTCCTGAACCGTCTCAAACGCGAGATGGCTAACAAGTAATCTGATTATGTTATTCTGATGAAAAACATCTTGACATTCGGGGTGATTTGCAGCAAGTTCAGAAACTGCCCAAGCCACCACTGCTTGAACTTTCATTAGACCTTCTTTGAGGATTTTCACAAACACTAAACACACCCCAGCATTCACCATGTGTTCGACACTTTCAGGGTCACATCCTAGTAATCCAATTGCCTTTGCAGCATTCTCCTGACCCTCCAATTTTCCTTCCTTCAACAATTTCAACAGTGGTCCTACTCCACCTTCTTCAATGATCAATTTTCTGTTCCGATCATTATCTCTAGCCAATGAAACCAACGATGCAGCAGCATCAGTTCGATCATTAACCGAACCAGTACACAAAATCGCTATATGCTCCCAAATAAAACACAATATAGGCTCATTAGTAACAATAGGAGGAAGTCCTAAGTACCCATCAGCTGAGGCAGAGACACGGAGGAGCCACGACACATTACTAATGGAATTCTCTAACTGTGAAGACAAGTTACGGAAATCTGCAGAAGGTATGATGGTAAATACGCGCTTCACTAGTCCATGAGTGCAGCATTTGGTAACAATAGATATAGCTCTTTCCAAAGCTTGTTCAGTATCATCAATAATTCGGCTCATGGGGCGTTGGTAGAGCTCGTTGCTGGCTCGTGCTGCTTGACGAAGCAGCACAATCAGCTTCTCAGTCTTGGACTTGAGCTCAGCACATTCTTGATTGAATAAAACTGCCTCATCAGCTGCCTGAATCACCTGATCAGCTAATTGGATTGGCTTTGCCAAGATTTGCTTAACTATATCCGCCATATTTGTTTTATTACAAAGGGGATTCAACAATTTATATATATCCCGAAAAAAAAGAACTTACTTTTGCCTTATTTAGAGCAAATTGAACTCTGTTGCATTCATTCAATATATGATCTGCTCAAGATGAGGAACTTTTGCTCTTCTTTGGCAGAATTGCCAGATCAAAAATTCAAAAATGAAGTCTTTATTTAGCCAACTCAAGAATCTTGCCGACAAAAACCAAGAAATGATGAGAAATCAATGACTAAAAAACTTTAAAACTTTTGACAAAGTGAGTAATTGATGTAACTTTTGCTTTGTTGTACGTACTACTATAGTGTATATCAAATGAAAAAGGAAATGAAGATTGTAAGGGATAGAAATAAAGAAGACTTTTGACTTAGGGTTTTGCAAGACTAATAAATAATAGTACTAAAAAAAGTAGATGAACTTCTATTGGACGTTTGGCTATGGAAGAGTTAAAAGTTTTTGGTGACTTGACTTAAAAAAGTGTTTCTTATCATGATAAAACTTAAAATTATACTTTCTCCGTCCCATTTTATTTTATGTGACATCATTTGACTTGACACACTGTTTAAGATAAAAAATAAAATTAAAATGTATAGTATAAAATAATCCTTAGATATTTATAAATCATTTCATTAAAGATAAAATGAAGTTTCTAATTGTAGTACGTAACAGTCTTTTTGGGACAGACTAAAAAGAAGAGTGTGTCACATAAAATGAGATAGGGAAAGTACTATTTGTTCTATTATAAGAGGAAGAGTCAGTTGGTTTTACAAGGTTAAACTCGTCTTTTTAACAAAAGAAAGCACAAATAAGAATAATCTTAGTATACAAGGACTAAGGAGCGGAAAGTCACATGTCTATTTCATTCCTTACGTCCTCTTGGGTATGGCCCCACGCTACAAGACAAAAGGCGAGGAACATATATTTTACCACTCCCTTGCGAATCCCTTTACTTGTTGTATTGGCTTAAGTAAAAAATAAAAAAGTAGGTCTGACAATTCTATTGAGAGCCCAGAAGCACTTATATTGAGAAAAAGAAAATGCTTTTTTTGAAAAATTAGGTGTTTGATAGACTTGTAAAACTGCTGTTAAATGGAAGCAGAAGCAGTTTTTCTGTTGTTGAGAAGAAACTACAAATTTCTGCTTATTAAAAAAAGCATGAAAATTATTTTTTTCAAGACTAAAATATCCCTTCCATTTATATATATTTACCAATATATCTCTTATAAATTAATTAACATATGTCACATGTCTCGCTAGGTTTCATTTAATAATTTTATTTTTTATTTTTATATAATAAATTTTATTTTTTATTTTACGTTTATGTATTATTATTTTATTTATTATTTTACGTATTATTTTCCAGAATTAGAAAAAAAAGTAACAATAATATTTTTGCAAGATTAGAAAAAAGAAAAAAAAAACAATAAAAGATTTCAACCCTCCAAAAAATGTATAATATTAATTGAAAATTTGAATATGAATATTTTAATTTAATTTAATTTTTTTGTAATAAATGTTTAAACTAGTTTATCAATATAAAATAATCTTAATATTAAAAGTACATTAATACTTGCCTTTTATGGTAATTTGACTCTCAAAAATACTTTTTAAAAAAATTAGTCAAACACAATTTGCTAATAAAAAGCATTTATCAAATGAATCAGCCAAACACAAATTATTATTTTTTCAAAAGCACTTTTTCTGAAAAGCTATTTTCAAAAAGTGCTTCTGAAAATAAGTAGTTTTTAGCAGCAATGTCAAACTGACTCTTATTTTAAACCATTTTAACTTATTTTACGTTATTTTTATATTTGTCAAACGCTTTCAGTTAAAAACCGATTTAAAAGTAGGTTTGACCAACTTTTAAACCAATCCAAACACCCTCTTAGTCACTTTGATCAATTTAAATTTTAAAAAAAATTACATTTTTAAAAAAATTGAAAAATCACTCTTACTTCTGTTTTTTTTTTTCTTCAAATTATCCTGTGTTTCTCAGTAATGTTGTGTTAGTCAAGCGAGATGTTTAAGAGAGGTACAAACAGTAGTTTCGACGAATATTATCACGATTGAAAAATGTTCAGTAATAGTAAAGACAACTAATGTACATCTCGTTGCGAGTTTATAAGACATGAAGGGACGAATTTAGAATTTGAAGTCGATGGGTGCACCATCAATGATTAATGCACATTAGTTAAAATATGTTATCTAATATCGATTTGTATGATAATTTTATTCAACACAAAAATAAAAAACAAATGTACTAATGTATAAATATGAATTAAATGACCTAGCTAAATAAAATTTGCTTTGTGAATTGGTGATTTTAAATTTCACTTTACACAATGAGGTCACAAGTTCAAAACTAGTCTTCACAAAACCTAATTCTCTCACCTCAGAGTATGCAACCTCTAAACCAGCTCAACCAAATGGTTTTAATATTTTTGGGTGCCTAATAAAATATACTTATATATATATATAATTTTTCGAATTTAACGGGTGCACGTGTACCTCAAAGACATACGTGGGTCCGCCTATATATACATTCATTTTACTAGAGAGATTTGGTCATACTCTTTCGTTTATTTTACTTGTTCGGTATTAACTTGACACACCACTTAAGAAGCAATAAATAAAATAATAATTTTACTAAATCACTCTTTGAATACAATAAAGGAATAATAAACTCAATGTTTTGAGTACCGAAAAGTTTTATTTCGTAAGAGGCACAAGTAGTGTCACTTGTGTGAGGGGCTCTTCAATTGACATTTGTACATGTGGGTCCCATAATTTACTCATTTCATCTCTTTACTTTTTGTCATTCATTTGTAATCTTTTCTTTTACCTTTTTTTTTTATACCATTCTCCTGGATTATTTTTTTTAACTTTTAACGTTATTTTTAAAATTTTAATAAAAATTTGATTCAAACCAAATCACAAACAAACCTATAAAAATATTAAATTTGAGGTAGTAAGAAAATAGTAGAATTTAGCCTAATTGATTGACTACCTAAATTTTCATATTCGATTTTCTAGATTGTAATCCCTTCCTCATTTCCTCTTCCCCTATCTCAATTTTTCATTTTTTTTTCAAAAATAATTAAAAGGCATATCTAAACAGAAAAATAAAAAATACTCCCTCCATGGCTCCGTCCCTTTTTACTTGTCAGATTTTAACTTGACACACCTATTAAGAAAATAATAATTGGTATAGTGAGTTTAACATTTTATACCTATTAATTAATAGAGTCTTAAACATATTTACTCAGTACGTTTTTCAAAGACATTAACTCAATGTTAATAAATTGAGGGGATAATAGAAAAAAAATTGTTCTTCCTTGATTTGTCAAAAATGATAAGTATAAAGAAAAATCAAATTATAAAAATACTTGACAAGTAAATAATCTATCCATCCACTTTTATTTGTCATGTTGCGCTTTTAGATAGTCAATTTGACTAATTTTTAAAATTAAATTAGATTACATTAATTCAATATTTTAAACAAAAAATTTAGATATTAAAAAACTATATGGAAAGTACTATAAATTGCAATTTTTTTGCATATCAATATGATGAAAAAAATGAATCAATATTTTAAACAAAAAATTTAGATATTAAAAAACTATACGGAAAGTACTATAAATTGCAATTTTTTTTGCATATCAATATGATGAAAAAAATACATCATAAAATACTAGTCAAAATTTTAATAGTTTAACTCTAAAAACGAAACTATGACAATTAAAAGTGGACTAAAATAATAAAAATTAAGGGAGTATAAACTTAAAAAGCATCAACTGAACTGAGAAAAAAAAAGGTTCTTTGAATAGTCGAAAGATAGAGAAAGAAATGGGTCTTTAGTCTTTTTTGCAAAAAAAAGTCCACTTGGCAAGGTATGAAAGGACCTCAAACAAGTATTGTCTGCAACATAATACTTGTACCTCTCATAGAATAAAATTTTTCAGGGAGTAGCAACATCTGGGCCTATATTAAAGTCATTTAGAAAAGTATATACCTTAAAAGATAATATTAAAATCGGTAGTGTATATAATTTCATTACCAATGTAGTTTAACCATATAACAACTTATTTATTTACTAGTGTACTAGACTGTCTCGTCAAAGTATCAAAATAATGTAATGTTATATTATGTATAAATTTATATGAATGAAAAACTTTACATAAATAATAATTGTGTTAACATAAAAATGGATATATAAAAATATTAAGAAATGAATTAATATTTTTTATCCCAACTTCACTTTTTTAAGCTCCAAATAATTGAATTCAGAAAAATAATTATCTGATATGGACTAAGAAAACAAAATATCTTTGGAAGCCTGTACCCCCACTATTCCATATTAACTAATATTTGAGGTGTTTTCTATTGGTCAAAATAATTTAATTTTTAAAATTCTAGATGTGCGTTTATATTTTTTTCCTTCATATTTTTCCATTTATTTATTAAAGTTTTATATTTTTTTAAAAATAAATTACACTAATCATAAAGTCATATTTATAATTATGTAATAGTGAAAATTATAGTTTAAATTATGTCTTTAAATATTATTCTTAATATATGTGCGTTGCCTCACAAATTTACTTGACAATTATTTCATAATTTGATTTTTTCTTTTTATTTGTATTTTTAACAAATCATCGAATGCGTTTAAAATTTGTGTGCTATCATCATGATAATTTCACGAATAAGGTTATAAAGACTATATCAATTTTGTGTCTTGTTTTGATCAATAATTTGAACATATTATATTGTTTAGAAGCATAGAGTCTTAGTTCTATTCTAGGAAAAATAAATGTATTCCTATTTCAGTTTGGATTAGGGATTAATTATTTTATTTATCATCTCCATTACACCTTCTCTTCATTTTTTCAAGTACATATTTAGATAAATAACACTTGTCATATTTATAATTTAAAGGTCTAGATTAAATTAATTAAACAAGTCTCCTAACCATAGTTAGATAACAAATTAGGAAAACACTCACCAACTTTAATTAGGTAAGTTTTGACTCCTCATTTGTATCATCAAGTTAATTATACTTTCTGATTTCTTGTTGATATAATTTTAATTTGAGATAATCTCTAAAAAATACGCAAACATAACTTGAGATAATCTCTAAAAATTTAGTATTAAAAAAATATTTTAGATCATATTTTCTAAATTAATTTTAACATATACCATTATATTTTTTTTATTGTAATCTTGTAAACTATCTTTGAAGAAAAAAAAAATCTAAGTATTTTTTATTTAGTAAAAAGATAAGTATTTGGCAAATAACTTACGCCAAAAATGAAAATAAAATGGACAGGAAAGAAGATATTGTATAATAGTAATTGTAAAATATTTTCTGTTTTTCAAAAAATAAAGTTGGTCTCCTCTTTTTTTCTTAATTATTTTGCTTCATTTGTTTGTCAGTTATAGTTATTTTTTTTAAAAAACGAAGGATATTCTTAACTTTAGATTAGGAAATGATATTAGTGCAGAGGTAAAACATATATCATAAACGGAAAAAGGCCAAAAATACCTTTGGACTATTAAAAATGACAACACCCATGATAGTTACAACTCTAAAATGAATTCATACTTAAACCAATTGGCAACTTTCTCGAAATACTTATTTTATATAGTGTGAAATTGGAATAATACTTATCAAAATATGAGCTAAATAATCATGATATTACCATAAATACGTTATAGTAACCTAACACTAATTTTAGTAACTTAAAACTACCAAACAAAATCAAATTTCTACTTCTACTAGGATTAGGCTAAAAAAAACACCTATAAATACGTTACTCTACCACTAGGTTTCTAATATGCAAAAAAAAAACTTATCACTTCTAACTACTTTTTTGTTTTCTCATACAAGTGATCTTATTATTAGCTTTCAAAAAAATGACAATATATGTCCCTACTGTCAATAATTGGCACTATGTCCATTTTCCCGTTATTGGATACGTCACTAATGTTCATCGTGTTCAACCCCCCGTTATTGGATACGTATCCTATATTCATGATCATGTTCACTCCGTAGTTAGACATGTTAGACAGAGAGATGCCCCTAGGTATATTAGTTGGTCATTCCCTCCGTCCTGATACATTAAGATCAACACAGATAGAACTTTTATGCAGAATTCAGGGTTAGCGGGATATGGAGGCATTGCAAGAGACGATAGGGGTAGGTGGTTAGGAGGGTTCGTGGGGCGATTAGGTGTGGTAACAACGTCGTGCCTCACATCGAAACTGTGGGCCATACATGGCGGGCTGACCCTGGCAAAGAACTTCAACATGAAGAACGTCATCATCGAGACGGACTCTCATGAAGCATTGATGCTCATGAGTAAGAGAGGAATTGTCGACAATCACCCCAATCGTGACGTCATAGAAGAGTGTCGACGTATTCTATCCGAACTTGGGATCTCCATGATGCATACTCTAAAGGAAGGAAATAGTTGTGCGGATCACCTCGCGAAACTGGGAAGAATGCAACTAGATGAAGACCTTGTAATACTACATCGTCCGCCACATTCAATGCACCAACTTCTTCTTGCGGACATGACTCACGTTGCATACCCTAGATACCGAAAACATGTACGGTAGTTTAGTATATATAGCACAAAAGAAAAAAAATATGAAGTTACGTTGTATGTAAACATTTTGTAAATGCTTATAACAATATTATATTGAAAATGTATTTTTATTAATTAATGTTGTAAGTTGTTATGATGTTGTCCGTGAATATTTCTTATTTTAAATGTGAATTTAATACACCCTTTGTTATTAAATAAAACATTTGCAATATGATGAATAACAAAGGTTCCATTTCAATATGGAAACACCATAGATAATAGATAATAATCAACAGAGCTACTTTGTTCAATTACATTTTTCTGAATCACTGTGTCAGGATATTGTAGGAAACAAATGAATGTTAAGGTTACATTTGTAAGGTGCAAGAGTGATTCTGCAATGATATACTCCCACCGTTTCAATTAGTTTGTCTTACTTTCCTTTTTAGTCTGTTTCAAAAAGAATGTTTTTTTTTCTATTTTTGACAATTCTTCAATTATAACTTTCAGATGACATATTTAAGACCATAAGATTAAAGATATTTTTAGTATATTCTACATATCTTTAGTTTAAAACTACACATCATTATAGTCTTAAGGAAAAAAATGACTTTGTAGGAGGACGAGTAGGTGATGGAGAATTTGGAGTTTTTAGTAAATAAAAAGGATGTATTTGGTCATATTTAATTTTGAAAATTCGAGAATTGTTTTGTAATTAAGTGAAATATTATAGGATGTAACGATAGTTAAAATAAAATAATAAAAATAATATTTAGTTAAGTCAAAAATAGATTGGATTACATGCATATATATTTGTTACTTTGTTTATTGCTACTGCAATAATGCCCGTGCACGGGCCCAAGAGTTAAAAGTATAATCTTTAAAATGAGAAAATTGTATAAACTATCAAACTATTAATTCAAATTAAATGATATAACTACAGTTTAATTTAATTGTAATCCGTAGCAAACAATTGTCATTCGCCTCTCTCCCCATATTTCTCGCTTGCCACTCTCCATTTCTCGCTCGCCAGTCTCTCCCTCGCCTCTAACACTTTATACAAACACAAATGTATAAAATGCGTTTATGTTTGTATAAAGCGAAAGAAAACTGTATATACAAATACAAATACATATATTTTCGTCCTATACACTTATAATTATACAAATACAGATCTTCCCCTGCCCAGTTCTCTTTTGTTATTCTCTCTTTCTCGCTTTATACAAACACAAATTATACAAATTACAATGTATAATTTGTGTTGTATGAAGCGAGAGAGAAAGAGAGAGATTTGATATACAAATGTTTTATTTCGATTCAATTGTATCCAAATTCAAATTTTATGCAGATACACAAACACATAAAATTGAATTGAGAGACTGCTAGCGATTTATACAAACGAGAGGCTGCCAGCGATTTATACAAATCTGATGCTCCATAGCAAACATAAAGTTTGTTATGGAGCGCAATTATACAAACTATAACTATAACATATAAATATGATTTTTATGTTTGCTAAACCTAAAATTTACTCCTTTAAAATTACTTCGGATGTTTTAATTTTCAATTTGTTGTACATATATACTCCTAAATTAAATATTCAAAAAGGAGAATATATTTGACTATATTTAAGCTATACGTAATAATGATACAAACATATTGTAATTTATATTTGTTTTTTCTCTTTTCTCGATTTATAGTAGTATCTTTTAAATATAACTAATAATATTTTGTATCTCAATTTATGTAGTCTTTTTATGCTGATTTAATATTTTTTTTGTGTGTAATTGATTAACGAAGAAAGTTACATCTATTTTCGATTGAATATACATTTCTATGTGTAAGGTTAGTATGTATGATATAATCCCCGTCCACTTTTATTTGTCATGTTGCGCTTTTCGAAAGTCAATTTGACTAATTTTCAAAGTTAGATTACATTAATTCGATATTTTAAATAAAAAAATTAGTTATACAAAAAGTACTATAAATTGCATTTTTTGCATATCAATATGATGAAAAAATACATCATAAAATGATAGTCAATTTTTTTTATAGTTTGACTCTAAAAAGGAAACTATGACAATTAAAAGTGGATGAAAATAATAATTTTCTATTTAGAGTATATATAAATTGAAAACTTGAAATTGAACAAATTATAATTATCGATTTACCACAGCACTAAGTATTGAAATTAAACGTAAAAATATCAAACTATATTGATTAATTTTTAAAAGTCATAATTCTCTATTCTATGAGTATATATAAGTTGAAAATTTGAAATTGTAATAAGTTATAATTACCGATTTACCATATCGCTAAATATTAAATTAAATTTTAAAATATGAACTATATCAAATTAATTTTTAAAAGTCATGATTTTCTATTCTAAATTTGAAATTAAACAAACTATAATTATCAATTTAACACAATACTAAATATCGAAATCAATTTTGAAATGAGGAAATAAATCTCACTTATAGAATAAGAGAAAATTTATTACAGATTCTTAATACACGTTTCCAGTTACTATACACAAAGTTACAACTTACATTTACACATTGTAATAATATTTAAAATTACTTAAATAATTTTTTTTCTGTGACTAATTTAAGAAAATTAAACTAGTTTAAATATAATAACTAAACTAGGATCAATTTTGAAACCGTAGCAGCATTGTCAACAAGTTGACTCCGTGGCCCAATGGATAAGGCGCTGGTCTACGAAACCAGAGATTCTGGGTTCGATCCCCAGCGGAGTCGCACTTTTTTTTATGCAGCTTTTTATAAACACCTCTCGTAAAGCAATCTCGTGTTGTATTAATGTGACACATTTTGTTTTTCGAAAGTTAGTTTAAGTTTAACCGAGAATTTTCTCATGAAATACAGTAAAAAGTAGACTTATAAATTGGGACAGAGGGAGTCATTATTTTTGTTTGGAAAAAAGAGAGTATAAATATCATACTCTAATAGTACAATATTTTAAAGTAGATCAAGTGTCATTGGGATATCATAAGGGATCCATTCATGTCCATGTAGAAAATTTCGAACAGTGAAATTAGAAACATCATACTCTGAAAGTATTTTTGCCCATTTCACTCTTCCATCCATGTTAGCTCCTGGTCCTCTGTTATTATACTCACCAAAATATATATCTTCTGTATTCCCATTCCATTCAACCCAACCTTCTGGATCAATGAAATCATCTAGGTAACTCGACATCACGATCGCTCGCGAGTGATTCTTCCAAGGCCTTCCTAGGAACACTCGTACCTATAGTGACAGAATCAGAAATTTATTAGTAATATATATATAAGGGGACTCGAAAAAATGCAAGAGTATATATCGGATTTAAACATGTGACTTACAATATATTTTGTAGAATCTTCCCTTATGTATATCAACGGGGTTCAATAAAATTATGAATAACAAAAAGAATATGTTATTACCCTATTGTGCAATATAACTTGTGCGTCCTTTTCGATCCTCTCGTACTAGGAAAAGGTCCTCTCAATGCTATTATGCCCACATCAAATACCGCGTAGGGGACTCAATTGAACCCCTTCCCTTGGACATTTGGACAATATTTGGTGAAGTTCAAAAAAGGGGGTATTTGAACTTAAAATTTTAAAATCGATTTCATATCTAGACATATTTTTTTCTTGGAAAAGAAAACTTCATATATTTTTTTTATATTTCTTACTAGAATTCAGTATTTGCAAGTATAAATGACAGAACTTCATTTTTGCAAGTGAAGTCACACCCAACAAAACAATTTTATATTTTAAATGAGGCGATCACACACACGATATTACCTTAGGTTCACGTTGGCACAACTCTTGTGACACATCTATCGTGCAACCTTGAAGGACAATAGCAGTATCTTCATGTTTACGTTTTCTTCCTTGGGCAGTTATTGTCACTTCATTTTGAATATCTTCAGGTTTTCTAACACATATACTACAATTTTGAAGAATGACTTTTGCATTACCAAATATAAAGTCCACCGTACCATAGACTTGACAATCTCTGAAAAACTGTACACCTTTCTTTGCGTAAAGTGTATCTTGATAACCATCGAACTTGCATCGATAAAACGCAACGTGATCAGCTGAAATACTCGTCGCCACTGCTTGATGCATCGATGCTCCAGCAGTATTTTGGATTGTAATATCTTGTGCTACGAATCCATGGCCATGTATATCTATTTTGAACCAACAAAAATAATAATGTAGAATCAATTTTACCTAAAAAAGGTAAGATATAATAGCTCGCAAATGTATATTATATATAAATATACGTCATTGTTTGTATATTTGGCTAGCGTCGAGCACAAAAATGAAAAATTCTACGTAAACATGTTACCTATAAGATAGTTGTAGAATAACAAGATAGGCAACTTATGGTAAATTAAAATAAACGAGTAACGTAAAAGATCTTTAAATTATAAGTTTTAGAATTTGGTTGGACAACCAAAAAAAAAAGATTATTTCAAACGATTATGTATTTAACTTTTTCTTCTTTCTCCATCATTCAAAATGAAACGAAAAGTTTTATAAGGTAATTGTTGACTTTAAAATTGAAAAATGTTCTAGGCAGTATATATGAGTTGAATCCAAAAATAAAATATGTTAGGTAACCGTTCAATTGTAAAATATAAGTGTAATATTTGTAATCTTGAAAATAAGACGGACGAATTATTGACCTAGGGTAGCAGTCTCATTTGTTTTGAACCCCGTGCCATTGCTTTTACATCCAGTAATAATAGTACGGTCCATTCCTTCACCAATAAATGTTATATTTGTCTTATTTTTATGAACAAAAACATATTCATTATATATCCCTTCTTTAATTTGTATGGTGTATCTCCTATCACTGTTATTTGGAGCTGCTTGCAATGCTTCTGTTATAGACATGAAATTTCCACTTCTATCTAGTGCAACTATAGCATCGAAAATCGACGACGACGGTGGAGGAGGAGGAGGAGGAGATTGGCTCTCTAAACCCCAAAATAGTGTTGAGAATAAAGCTAATAAACCAAGTGTCATCTCTTCTCTTTGAATATATATGTAGATGTAATATATTTCCTTCTCTCTCCTTCATGCAAAAACAACCAAAAAAGAAAAAAATATTATGATAAAGAATAAAAGAAATATTAATATGGGAAATCTTAATTAGTTAGTTGAATTTGTTTTTTCCTTTAAACTTTGACCTGTAAATTTGATCAGATTTTGAAAATCTGATATTTTCTCTCACAAAACATTAAAATCTATGACCAGATAGGAGCTAAGTAATTCAGTTGGTTGACTACGAATATTTACTTACTTGTTGAGAGTTTGATTTAATCCTCTTCCCCTCCACAATTTTCAAAAAACTAATAATATTCCCAAAAATGCAAAAAATGAAAAATGAAAAGAAAGAAAAGTAGTACTAGAACTTTTATATTTTATTTTCAAATTATTAATTAGCTCACTTAATAAAAGATAACATGTAATTATTCATAGCTAATGAGAATATTAGTTATATATATATTTTATTTTAGTATTATCCTTATTAATGATACTTTAGAAATTTAAATTTAACTATTAATTAGCTTTCAAAATAGATACTTAATAATATAGAATACGTGATAAGTAAAAAAGCAAATGAAAATAATCTATATATATAAAAGTTCAATCCCAAAAGAAAAAGAACGTAATTAATTAAGTGTCAAACTTACTTAATGCCTTAATTTAGTAATTAGGGCAAGTATAAAGTCACCTGGGAATTGTGGATCACTATCTCTTACTCTCCAAAATCTGATATCCTGTACAATTACATAGAATTACGTGTGTATAGAAGATATATATGGTAAAAATTAATTCAAGTATTCAACAATTAAGTAACATTTTTAGCATGGCTAATTAATTTGTTCTTACTTAATTTAAGAATATATTTATTTATGAAACTTAACTAATTAAACCATCAGTTACCCTACAGGAAAATGGAAACGGACACTGATATATGCTGCACTTTAAGATAATATGCTTTTATGAAAGCTAAACATATAATTAAATAAAAATTAATTCATCTGTTTAATTAGAAATTTCTGAACTTGGTCAGGAACTTAATTAGCATCAACTGATTGATGAGTTTGTAACTGTAGGTTGTAAACTACTCAAGTCAAATTAATTTATGCACGCATAACAAAAGTCGTTTCGTTTTGGCATAATACATAAATGTATCATTTATGTTCTGACTTTAGGTGTGTACATATATGCATTTTAACTTGTATAAAATTGAACAAATGGATACATGCGTCCTACGTAGAGTCCTACATATATTGTGTCACGGAGGACACATGTGTCTACTTGTTCAATTTTATACAAGTTTAAGTGTCTATCTATACACACTCAAAATTGAAGGGCATAGATGCAAGTTGAAATCAAGTTAAAGAATATATTTATGTATTTTTTTATTTTATTTTTGGCATTCATATATATTATTGACAGGTCGTTTTGTAAGGAGGTATTAAAGAAAATAATATATGTATTAGCTTTGTTAGTCCTTGATATATATTATTACTTTGAGTAATTTTATTTCCTAAGAAGACGAGAATTCAATATACAAAAATAGAAAATGAAATAATAATAATGAGTAGTTTCGGTACAAAAAGGAAACCATCTGAATGAGGCAATCAATTGGTAGGATTTTTTTTATTTTTTTTGGAGATTAATAAGTGAAAGAAATGTGGATCAATTTAACTTGTTAGCTTGTTGTTAAGCAAGTAGTATATGATTAAATAAGCTTATTAAAAATGAAATGTAAAAATATAAATTACTGAAATAATAATACTCAAATTTCGGAATCGAAGGTATAAATGTATGTGTTCCTTGAGAGCTAACTATATTACTTAGTATCGGCAAAAAATCAATCTTTTACAGGTGAATGAAATCACTATTTATAGATAATAAAAGAAACACATCACTATGTGACATATTTTTTTATGTCACGTAGGACACATGTGTCTACTTGTTCCATCTGAAATATTGTATATTGGACTTGGTTGATGTATCTGTCCGTTTAACACAAGTCCTTTTCTTCATTTTTCATGACTTCAAGCCATGAGTTCCCTTATTTTTCTCTAACAACAATCATTTGGGTGCTAAAGTTTTTTACCGGCATTAGTTAATTGTCATTGGATCAATGTCGCGCTATAGGCTTTAGGGATATGTAACACTCCAGAAATTTTTTGAGCTAAAACTCGAACCATCCTTCGTTGTGAGTAGGATTTTACCGAGGAATTTAAAATTTCTTAAGTGTTAAGGTCACTAGATGTATCACCTTGAGTTCCAAAAAGAACTAAATTGGAAATAGCAAAATCTAAA
>JAJONR010009404.1:0-37591 GCA_029582245.1 Solanum etuberosum
CCCCCCCCCCCCCCCCCCCCCCCCCCCCCCCCCCCCCCCCCCCCCCCCCCCCCCCCCCCCCCCCCCCCCCCCCCCCCATAAAAAGAGCACCTCCAGAATCAATGCAAATACTTAGACATAGGTCTCTTAAAAGCTAAATGCTAGTAACTTTTTACACTGGATCATATCTGTAAAGAAACTTCACTTGGTGTCTATGTGCAAGAGCATCAAGATATTTTTTTCATGTTTGTTTCAAGTTTCAACATTGTCCTCCCGAAAGGAGATATACTTTGGAATATTTGAGTTTTTTTTCTTCAACACTTGGGAGTGTTTCCTGGTGTCAAAATTAGAGGATTTTTGTTTGAAGGTAATGCTCTGCAAGCAATGTCATTTCTTATCGAGGTTTAAACCTATATGCAAGCTTTTGCTGGGCTGCATTCGTGGCCCGAAGATGTTAGGATTTATATTCAATACTAAATGGCGGGATCAGTAAAAGCTAATTAGGGCATCATCAAGTTTAGCACATACATTGTTGGTCTGTCAAGTTTTGCTCATATCTTAAATTTAAAAATATTTTGAAAGGCTCGTGAATTTGAACTCTAGTGCCATCGAAGTACAATGTTACTAAGCTTGACATATATTTAGTGGCACTCTGAACAAGTAACATTTTCTTGAGGAGACAATAAATATTTTGACCTGGTTGCCATATGTGCCAGAGCAATAAGATATTTTCTCATGTTTATTTCAAGTTTCAGCATTGTCCTCCCTAAAGGAGATATAGCAGCACTTATTTGGAATATTTGAGTTATTATTATTTCCTTCTACACTTGGAGAGTTTTGTGCTGTCAAAAGTAGAGGATTTTGGTTAAAGGCAATGCTCTACTAGTGCTTTTATTTCTTATTGAGTTTTTGCAAACCTAGTTGCTTATGCATGTTCTTGCTAGGTTCTGCATTCATGGTCCCAAGATTTAAAAGCTTTACTTTCAATATGAAATGGAGGACATCTTCAACTTTTATTTTAAATCCTTAAAGGTAATGAGGGCATCTTCAAGTTTGTCACACATCTTTTTGGTCTGACAAGTTTTGGTCATAAACTTAAATTATATTTGGATAAGCTTGTGCATCATTGATGTACAATGTCATTGAGTTTGACATATATTTAGTGGCACTTGAACAAGTAAGTTTCTTTTGAGGAGACAATAAAATTGTGATTGCTACAAGCTGAATGGGCCTTGAATTCCTAGTAAGCTTTTCTTGTTTTCCTAATTTATTGAGTTTTTTTTCAGTAATCTTGACCTGTCTTTATCTTTCATAGAAGCGGGAATTCAGGTTAGATGGATGTAATTATTTTACAAAATTTAGCATGATGGAAATTGTTGTGGAGAACCTTTGTATTAGATAACCGAAACGGGCCAAAAAAGAGAGTTATGGATAGTGAGGATTCTTATATTGATCACAGCTAGCTTGAGATTGGGGAGTAGCTATTGCTGATCAGGTATATACTTGTAGAGACATGGTTTCTTACAGGTCATGGGGAAGCATGCCCATGCTCAATCGTCTCTTGTCTGTGTTGATTATAGTCAACATCAGTTGTTTTGTGCCTAGCAAATTTGGTGATCTTTTACTCATTTTGATCTGGAAATATTTCATTCTAACCACCTTTTTTTCATTGTAATTTCCAGAAACAGCATTGAAGCTTGATACTTTGGTTGGTGACATTGAAGATGCTGTCTCGTCCACGGTGAAGAGAACTCTAAGGAGAGAACCATCGACAAAAAGTTCAGAAGTTAGTGCCCTTTTGGAACAGAAGTAATATTGTTTAACAATTCTGTTCATATCCTTCTCTAATTTCTCATGTTTTTCAGGAGATGCGGAGTGTTGCCATCAGAACACTGAAGTTAACTGAAGACACACTTAGATTAGTAGCAAAAGCACATCCTCAGTGGACACGACTTGTGGCAGCAGTTGATCATAGAGTTGATCGATCTCTAGCCATTTTAAGACCTCAGGCCATTGCAGATCACAGATCCCTTCTGACTTCCCTTGGCTGGCCACCACCTCTGTCCACTTTAAATTCCTTAGGCCCAGAGTCAAAGCGGTCAACTGATGTCCAGAGCCCACTTTTCACAATGAAAGGGGACCTTAAACAGCAATATTGTGAAAGTTTTAGAGCATTGTGCAGTCTGCAGGAACTGCAGTGCCAAAGAAAATCTCGTCAGCTCGAAGGACAGAATAGAGAAATTGCCTTGCACCAGCCACTTTGGGCCATTGAAGAGCTTGTTAATCCTATATCAGTTGCATCTCAGCGCCACTTCTCCAAATGGGTTGATAAACCAGAGTACATATTTGCCCTTGTATACAAAGTGACCCGGGATTATGTTGATTCAATGGACGAGTTACTGCAGCCACTGGTGGATGAGGCAATGCTGTCAGGTTACAGTTGCAGAGAAGAATGGATCTCAGCTATGGTTACTTCTCTATCGACATACTTGGCAAAAGAAATATTCCCCATGTATGTTAGTCAGCTGGACGAAGAGAGCACAAGTGAAAAGCACTTGCAGGCTAGAATATCCTGGCTCCATCTTATTGATCAGATGATAGCATTTGATAAGCGAGTTCAGTCTCTTACTTCACACTCGGGTATCTTGCTTTGTTTTCAGGAAGATGCAAAACTAGAGAAACTTTCATCATTTTCTGTATTTATTGACAGGCCTGATTGGCTTGACTTGTGGGCTGATATAGAACTTACTGATGCATTTGATAAATTGAAACCTGAGATTGAGAATGAAAGAAGTTGGTCGACAGAAGTACGTGGAGTGGCTGTTCTATCTGCCCAAGAAGACAACAAGTCTCCAGCAATTGCCAGTGCCTTTCATCAGCGTTTTTCGGCTGTTATTGATCGTTGTCGATCACTGCCTAGCATAGAGTTGAGATCAAGATATTTGAAATTGGCAGGTGCACCTATAATACACAGGTTTTTGGGTTGTTTGCTTTTCAGGTGCCAAGAAGCCGAAGGGTTAACTGCCTTGACAGATAATGATGCTTTGATAAAAGTTGCAAAGTCTGTAAATGCTGCACACTATTTTGAGTCTATTTTAAAGGAATGGTGCGAGGATATCTTTTTTCTTGAGATGGGGCTGAACCAGGTTACTCAATTGGACACGTCTACTGATGGAAATGACTTTGGTTCAGAGGAATCATCTGGAAATGGAGTTCTTTATGAAGAAATTAAGAAGTTGGAAGAATTTAGAACAGGATGGGTTGAGAAGCTGTCTACGGTAGTATTAAGGGGATTCGATGTCTGGTGCAGAGACTATCTAAAGAACAAGAAGCAATGGCAGGAAAAAGGTGAAGAAGGGTGGATGGTATCCCAGTCATTCGTTGGGGCACTAGATTATCTGCAGGGAAAGATGTCAATACTTGAAGAAGGTTTGAATAGAGTGGACTTTGTTGGGGTCTGGAGGAGTTTAGCCCCTGGGCTGGATAAGTTAATTTTTAATGGTATTTTGATGACCAATGCTAAGTTTTCTGATGGCGGAGTTGAGAGGCTTAGCAATGATTTGTCGGTTTTATTCGGGGTGTTCGGAGCTTGGTGCTTAAGACCTGAAGGTTTCTTCCCCAAATTGAGTGAAGGTCTGAAGCTATTGAAAATGGGAAAGAAGCAGCTCCAGAATTGTTTAGCAGGAGGTGAAATATGGTTGAAAGAGAATGGGATAAGACATTTGACAGCAGCCGAGTCCGAAAAAATAGCGAAGAATAGGATATAAATCAAGTTCCATGTATAAGTTTTAGTTTTGGAAGTTTTTCAGTAGAGCTTTACCAAATTCAGCACAGAAACATGGGAAGTTATAATTATGCTCACATTTTCTTCAGTGAACTGTATTTTAGAGGATGAATTATATTTCACCAGCTAATATAGCAGGGGAATAAAACTGTATATTGACATCAGAATAATTAAAAATTGGAATATAAGATAAACAGAAGCTAATTTGGGTTCTGTTGGTCTTTGAATTTGAAGGATAACAAGAAATAAGCTGGTTTTCGTTGATTGGTAACATTTTTCTATCCTTAACTATACAGGTTTTAAATTCGAGTAACCTCTTGGTAATGTATGAACTTTACATCTTTGATTGACTTACCCGATATGAATCTGTATTAATCAATATCGTCATATACATAACATGCTTATGCCAAAGAAACGTGATAAATGATGTGATTCGGCCAGAAAATATCTGATTTTTATTTCAACCAATGAATTTCAAATACTAAATGCCAAAAGAAAAGGCCATATAATCACTACAAGTTCTGAACATTTTCAAGTGCCCTATCATGAAACATTGAGAGCTAGCTGATGAAGTGTCCACATCACAAGTAACTAACATGACATGGGTGTGCACCCCACTCCACCCACATGGCAATTCATTCTTAGTTAAATATAAACTGCTCACTGTTGCTTCACTAGTACTGTTTCATTGAAAAAAGAAAAGGAAACTACTCAAAATTTGGGGTTGGAGAAAAAAATACTCTTTATCCCAATTTTGATAACACATTTTTTATTTATTTAATAATACTATCAACAATCCATTCATATTGGATTGAATTCATTTATTATAAGTGTAGTATTGAAACATTACAAAAATTTATCATATTTTTTAAATTTCGTATCCAAATAATCAATATCATATAAATTGGAACCGAGAAGGGGGAAATTGGAAGTTTGGTAAATGAGGCCAAAAGGCAGAAACAAAAAAACCAATTAGAATGGAAATAATGAGTCATTCAATACGGAATTATCATGTTTTGTCATATCAACATTCAACTCTTTGTTTTATATTTTGTGTGCATTAGTAAATGACTCATTCTTTCTTTCATTAAATATTGAATTTTAAAACAATAATAGATTTTTAATCTTGTAATCTTATAATTAAGCTATGAAAAAATTATGGTTATATATAAAACATGCTGCTGTTAAAAATTTATGGCTATAAAAAATTAACACAACAATAGTTTCACATAAAATGAAACGAAAGTTCTTTTAATTATTAATATATGACTTTTGCATTTCTCAATTGGAGAAAAATAGGTAAGCATGAGAGAAAGAGACATATAAGAGATCAAACAACAAAAAAGGAGACAACATAGTTTTGATAAATATGGTGTCCGAGCTTGAAAGATAAGAAAATCGTCTAGTGTTTTTGCTTTTATTGAAATTTGAATATATAAACACATATATGTAATTAATTTACCAGCTAGGAAAAATAAATTGATAAACATATACCTAATATTATTTCAACAGCTTGCTTGCAGATTGTGAACTTCTAAATTCATTCAATCTCATCACATGCACAATACCTATTTATGGACTTAACAAGTTCTTCTAGCTATATGAATAATTTGAGAAGATTACGATTCAATGTTTTTGGATCATCTAATTATAAAATATGTTCATAGTTTATAGATATATAATGCAAATTTTATCCTAAATATACATATATTATACATACTTATACACAATATATATATAACTAAAGTATATAAGTAATGTAGTTTCCCTATAGAATTCTAACACCATCTGATCAATTTTATTCGCTATATCAGATTAATTATTTTATTTTTCAACTTACCATATCTTGTCTGTTATAGTCCGTTACCTTTTTGGATTTTTTTTCATCCGGTATTCGCATTGTAGCTCAACTGATTCAAATTTGCATCGTGTAGGTCCCATTAGGGGAAATCACTTCCTATCAAGAATTTTTTTTTAATATCCAGGACTCAAAATCAAGACCTCTGATTAAGAGGGAAGCAATCTCATTCACTACACTAATACATCTATTGATGGTTATAAACCGTTACTTATTATATATCAGGTTATTCAATCAACTTAATAGTATACTAATATATACACCGGCCATTCAGTGCACAAAACTTTTAACTCCTTTTATATTGTCAGCTTTCAACTTCTACGATTACACGAATCATCATATTAAATTTTGAACATTCTTAACAAAAAAATTAATTTAATTTCTCCACTTCCTGAAATTCATTGCATCTCGACTAATTTTATGAAGTCAAGATTTTCAAACATATAATCCACCTCCTAGCTATCAACTTTTTTTTTCTTGGTCAAAATTAAAAATTCTAGCGGTAGAAATGTAGAAGCAACAACGCACCATGACTTTCTCAACTGCCAATTCAACTTTGGCCAAAACTTTAGTAAAATTGTAAGAAGTATTGCAAGCCTAACCTCAAATAGGTTGAACCAAATTATGTGAACTCTATTTTTTCTCAAAAACATTAATAATTCAGGAGATTTCCAATTTCTTAAGTTCCAACTACATAGTCAACCTTGATTAGACAGTTAAATCCAAAATCAATGAACCATAATTACATTGCATCAATTTTTTCAAACCCCTTTTGGCCTAACAATCTCCCAGCTTCACAAACAATCACTCACTTATTACCTGTTTTCATCGATAAAAACAACAAAAAAAAAACGTTTTTGACTTCGTCCTATTCATTTTACTTGTCATATTTATTCTTTGTACGCCCTTTAAAAATACATTAACTAAAATGATAATTTGACTAAACAATCTTTTATTTATTAATCTTTGATTTCAAATATAATACTCTCTTTTTAACTACATTAATATATCTCCGCGTTTATTGAGTAAAGGTAAAAATGGCTACTATTAACTTTGTTAATTATATCTTGGTTTTATAAAATAACAATTATTTTGGACAATCTATTTTTAATAAGAATAACAATTAAAGTAGACCGGAGGGAGTAGCCTTTTGTATATTTTCCATCCATTAATATAGCCTAGCTACGATCCCTTTATTTCATTTAACTTGATCCTTATATTAAAACTATTTTTCTTTTACATGTCCAATCCATTTTAGCAACCAAGATTTTTTTTTTATTTTCTATTAATACTATCATTATCATTAAATATCTACGGTAGGTATTGATAATCAAATTTGGACCAACATAAGTTGTGGTGCAGTGATGGAACTGTTTCATCCTTAATCAGATATTTCAAGTTCAAGCCCTAGATATAAAAAAAATATTGTGCAATTCTAATATAATCGAAATTTCAATTCATATATCGAACCCCGAGTAAAAAATTTAAAAAAAGAAGCTTCACTCTAAAACACCAAACACCGAGCGAGAAACTTAAAAAAAAAAGTAGTGAACTAAGGGAGTATTGTACATCCCTAATTCGTGTTAAAATGATGAGTTGTTAATAATAAGTTCCAATTATGATTGCAGTCAAAAGTAGTCAGACAAGGAAGTCCTTTTCATCCCATGAGTAAGCAGTAATTAGTAATGTCTTTTGAAATCAGGGTTAAAAATTAAATTATTGTTGATGGTCGAAAAATAATTCTCTAGCTTTACATTGGTTATTTAAGGCTTATAATTAAGTGATACTAATAAATATTCGATTAGTTTCTTATTTAGACATCTCAATTAAAACGTGACCTGAAATTAGTTGAAAATGTGTCTATTTATAAACACAATATACATCTACCGGAATGGTGACTTTTGATTTGTATCGAAACCTCTAGTCATAATTATCTATCATCTATAAAATTAATTTCATTAATTTTGTCCTATAGAAGCAACCGTTTTGATTCCCAATCTGATAAATTAAAACGTTTAATGTAACATACATTGTGTCTATAACATAAAATACATATAAAGATAC
Organism: Solanum etuberosum; assembly: GCA_029582245.1. Classification (NCBI taxonomy): domain Eukaryota; kingdom Viridiplantae; phylum Streptophyta; class Magnoliopsida; order Solanales; family Solanaceae; genus Solanum; species Solanum etuberosum. The sequence continues at coordinate 7,686 of JAJONR010009404.1, forward strand.
CATAACTTCACCTCCTTTTTAGTTTAGTGTCTATAGATAGTCCAAAAATCATTATGAGATTATATGCCAAAAAATATTCATCACGCAGATAAAATATCAGTTGACAAGGTGTTATCTGCAAAAGAATATATACTTTACTTAATTTGTAAAACTATAGTATAATGCTTATATGTGAACTTATTAATTAAATCTCAATTTTTGTAAAAATGGAGGGAGAAGCTATAGGCAATGCAGAGACATGAGGGGAGCATAGTCCCCACAGCTTAAGTACTATAGAAATAAAAATGTATACAAAAGAGAAGACAAAGGAATCTTTCTGGTGGCATACGAAATATCGTGTTGGGAAAATAAGTTCCTTAAAAATGATTTTCCGAGTTGAAATAGGGAAAATAAGTATCTGGAGCATGTTATCTGTTGTGTATTAAGAAAAAAAAAAACATGAATTGCATAATTTCTGTGAAGTAGTTGTTTTTGCTTATAAAAATGGCCTCCGCCTTAATTAATAGAAAAAAAAAAGGTTTGAGGGCCCTTAGCAGTATTTTATCATTTTCATTGTTTTATCTCAGGATAACTAGACCCGTGTTACTATTATTCCACCCTCTGGCGGGAATAGCTTATCCTGTTACAAACAAGATTAGTACAAACAGAAGCAGTCTAACATTAGTTTATGTTTAGGTAGTTGGTACTGTTTTTTTCTTTTAGAGGGATGGTATTAGTGACCTCCTAGGCTACGTATTTTGGTTTTGTCTTTACCTATAGCTTGTGTCCATAACTCAAACCTACGTGGCCTTATAAAGCAAATCAAATCTCTTCCTCTTCAACTTATCACTTGGCTTATTCTTATCATTGTAGAAAGAAGGAAGTAAAGTGGAGAGATCTAGAGTTATTAATACATACAAAATAATAATAATAATAATTAAGTAGTCATGTCTAGCAGAAGAAGATCAAATAATAATTCAAGATTTACTCAAGATGAGATCAATGATCTTGTCATGAAATTACAATCTCTCTTGCCAAATTCCTCTTCAAGATGCACCTCAACGGTACGTCCAATATTTATATGCTGCTCTTTTCTGTTTTGTTCTTCATTTTCATGTATCATGATAGTCACAGAGGCGGAGCTAGGTAGGGTCTGAAACCCCCCAAATATTTATATTTTTATGCATGGTTAATTTTTTTTTTTATATATATATGTATTCAGATGTTGAATTTTTTTTGGTTTTTTTGTGTCTTTACTTTTTTTTTTATATTGGGAATCTTCCTAGTAAAAGTTTTGGATCCGTCACTGACATTGTCTAGCTAGGATTGATGGACATTACTTTATTTGCGTACTTGAATTAATGCACAATCTTTTTAATTAGAAATAGTATCGTATGTGTGTGGCTTTCCAATCGAACCTGTACTCCCTGGAATCATCAATTTTTTTAAATGAAATTTATATATTTGTAAACTACGTATAAAATATTATAAGTCATAATAATTGGCAATTCAAAATAATTAAAAGATATATGAAAAATTTACGATCAAAGATAGACTTGAATCTCGAAATCTGAAAGTGCCACATAAATTCGGATGGAGGGAGTAGTAATTATTTCTAGCTATACGCTCTACTCCATTAAAGAACTATTTCTCTTAATTAATAGTTGCTTAATTCTAAAAAAAAAACGTCCAATAAATAGGAGCAACATAGTAAACATACCTTAACTTGACTTCCTTTTATCTCAAAATAAGAATCAATTTAACTCATTTCACGCCTATTAAAAAAAAATAAAGATAAAGTTGACGAAGTGGTGATTATTAATTAATTAAGCTCACTTAAAACGAACAGAGTAGATATAATTCAGAACAAATATGCAATAAACATTTTACGAAATACGCCAGAAGACTCTTGAATTGTCCTACATTTGTTAAGGAAATTGATGATTGTTGTCTCATAATAATGGTTTTAGGTAATTCTCATCCCATGAACTAATTTTTTAATATCTAGTTAGGTCTAAAGGTTCGTTTTATTCACATGGTATAAGAATTAAATCCTTTTCATTCTTACTTTATTTAATGTTGAACGCCCACATATGTCATATTCTCCAGTCTTCAAATGTCTAGCCCGACACTTACTGAGAAAGACATTGATAAGATTGTCTTAATTGATACATAAAACATGTTGTTTGTCTGGTAATATGACCTTAGACAATCTTCCTTACATATCGTGTTCCGCAAAAGTATTTTTTGTCCAGAGATCAGATTTAGCTTTAGCAACATGTTACAACAAAATTGTGTCATGATTTAGCTTTGGCAACATGTTACAACAAAATAGTGTCATGACATATTAATTATATTGCCTTACATGGATGGAGAGAACATGTTTTTTTGCTACTATGACCTTAGACAATTTTCTTTAATTATATATCGTATCATGTACAAGTATGTTTTGTCTAGAGATCAGACTTAGTACACTCTTTTTATTTTTCATATCGTGGTGTTCAATTGTCCAAACTACGTCCTTGCATGCATCTCGACTAATTAACTTTTGATCACGTACAGGCATCATCATCATCAAAGATACTAGAAGAGACATGTAACTACATAAGAAAACTGCACAGTGAGGTGGATGATCTAAGTGAGAAGCTATCCCAAGTACTGCCTTTTGTGGATACCAATACTGTTGATCTTATACACACTTTATTAAGTCTTCTTCAACAGTAAAAACACACACGGATCTAGGCATCTCTGAGTGGTTGTTAATTAAGTGTTTTTTTAAATTATATATATAAGTATATATATAATGTAATGTCTGTCTGCCTAGAATTTTATATAATGTCTCAATTAGTACTATATATATTAATTATGTCTTGTAATATGATATAGATAATATATACATTATTAAATTATGTTTAATTGGTGTATTTGGTTGGTCCCACTGAAATGTGTCTAACCTTGGATTATATGTAAAAGTGTTTGATGATCTAATGATTGGACATGAAGTATATAGAGCCTAGATAATTAGAAATTGAATAGCATTCCTCACCAATAACCAAGAATATTAATTAAAGTATATCTAACATACAAAAGAAATTCTACAATTAATATTTTATGTGGGGTGATGAAAATATTCAAAAACAGTAAAGAGTAGAGATAAAAAAAATAAATATTAATTATACTATACTATATCAAAAATGATCTTTAGCGTCAATTAATTAATGACAATAGCTTAATTACTGCTAAAATGTATTTTTAGCGACAATTAACACTCTTTGTAAATATCTTTAAAGCCTATAGCGACATTAGAATGACAATAATTAACTAATGTCGGTAAAGACTTTAGGCTCTTTGTTAATCGATATGTAAATTTATTACTGCTAAAAATTATTTTTGTTGTAACGTTACAATATATTCACTTTCGCTTCCATAACAGCCATGCCCATGTACAAGCCTAAAAATCTTGATCTATTTAGGATAGATAAATCTCAAAGTTCAGAAATCATTTTTGTTACAACCAAAATCGTAGTAATAATTACGGATTTTGGAAATATTTTGTACCCCGGGAATCCAGGGTGATGAGTGATGAGAGAAATTGGAAAGTATTAGAATTCGTGATTTTATTGGTCGATCACCAAATAATTTCTAACATTTACAAATACTGTTGGGCCATTCGTCACATGGAAAAAGGACGATCAATGAAAATTTGAGACAAAGTATTGAAATATCTCTAAAGTTGGCCTGAATTATTAGTTTCATTTTAGATTATTAACTTGATTAATTGAATTTAAATACATTTCCGATCTTGCAATATGAGTAAAATACACCCTTAAATTCTAGACAAGTTTAGCAATGTTAGTGAAAATTACAATAGTACAATTGAAAATAAAATGAAGGAATAAAAATCTCTTCGGGTTGAGGTGTAGATATGAGATTCAAGCCCACTGCAGCAAATGTTTTTCACCGGTCCAACAGTAGTCCTTCTTGACTTGTCCCCTCTAGGATACAACAGTCTAACCACAAAGTGTAACTCAACAAAAAATGAGTCCAAAGCTCCACAAAAAGAATACCTTCCTTTAATTAATAAGAACTTTTTTTTTTACCAACTTTGATCCACTCTATATTTTTTTATGTGTCAAAACAAATGAAGACCACTACTTTTTATAGTTGAGGAAGTCTTCCTAGGAATAAATAAAAAGATAATGGGGTAGTAAATAAAGAAAATAAATGGCCTAAAAATTAGAAGGTATAACGGAGGAATAAAGAATGAAATAAAGTGAGGGGTAACCAATGCCATCAATGGCTGATCAAGAAGCTGCCCATTATTCTTGACTTCAACGTTCACTGGAACGATTTTTTATCTCAATGAATTCTGTCAATAAAGCCAAATGTAATTGGCATTCATGACCACTAAGTCAATGACCAAAAGCATGAGTAATAGGCAGCATTAAGACACAATCAAAATGAGCAACTTTAATATAAAAATAATATTAAAATGCTCAATAACCAACCAGCAATGTTTTTAACACGTCTCGATTTTTTATTAAGAGTCTCGGGCTCCTACAAGAGTTCGAAACCACTTGCTATGTCATGTGGTAGTTTAGGGGTGTATCTAAGTTTAGTTAGTCAAGTAGAATGGTGCTTTTAAAACTGTCAATAATCCGATGATGAAATTAATAATTTATGTCAAGTTTAGAGGTGTTTTTATTACCTTTCTCGTGAAAATTTTGATCCAATATGTACTTGCCAAAGTTCACATGCTCTTTTTTCTGTCTGGTAATTAAGTAGCACACAAGGAAAATGAAAAACAACTTACATCTCCTTTTTTCTGTTTTGATGATACTGGGGTTCATCTAGGCGTGAGATTACTTGATACTAGTTTATGTATTTCCAATTCAATTTATACTTAACCTTGATAAATTGCACTATTTTAGTTTAGTGTAAACACCACTGTTTGGTGTAATTTTGAATTCACCTTAGAAATTGAACAAACAGAATTAGAGCCTGCTTGAATTGACTTAAAAATTGGTTAAACCTATGATATTTGCTTGGATATGGAGTATTACATGATCAATTAAATTTAAATATTAGTCATAGTAAAAGAAAATCTTGCATCAAAACTCGAAATTTACAACTAAAGTAATTTGATGAATTTAAATTATTAAAAGTTACATAACAAGAATGAAATGGTGGGAAAAGAAGTATGCACAAATTTACACTAAACAATAAAAAGACACAAACAAAGAAAGGTACAATCATACAGAATTGAAGGCCCAAAAAAAGTACAAATTGTGCAAATGAAATGTTAACTCAAAGCATAGGAGGGATACCAAATTTCTTAAGAAGGTTAGGCATATTACTGAGAATTGCTAAGGTGTTACTCATGTACTCCTTGGCATTCTGCACCCGCGCTTTCACTTCTCCAAGCAACGGTGATCCCATTTCATCCAGTCCTTCTAGACACGTGTCCTGATCAGTCATCGCAGCACTTACCCATGTCTGCATGTTCTTCACCTTCATCACCGTTAATGCACTCTCTCCGGTACCCACATTCAGCAACTCCGCCGATTGGTTGAGTTGACTCAGCGCGTCATCAAATAAGCTGATGCAGTCCTTCAACGCCGACACGGTTCCTGGGTGATTGATCTTCGATATCAGCGTCTTTGGCAACGAAGAGATGTTTGTTAACTCTCTCACCGTCGCCTGAAGAGAGAGATTCAGGAATTGTTCCGGGTCGGGTTTTGGTGAGGTGCTGTTGAGGGAAGATATGGAGTCAAAGCATGACCCGGGATGCTGAGTCACTGCGCAGACGATTTTGAGCGAATCGGATGAAAGAGATGGTGTGCGGCCGTCGGGAATAGACGCGTGGATAAACGCGCCGACGAATGCGCAGATGAGTAAAGTTAGGAAGAGGGTGAGAGAGAGGGCGATGGTGAGACGACGTTTGTGGGCGGCTCTGGGATTGGGGAAAGAAGATGGATCTTCAGAAGGGTTAACTTTGCCATAGCCTTTTACTAAGTTGATTGATTCCATAGAGATGCAATTGGGATTTGAGAGGTTTTCTGGAAAAGCTGTAAGGCGAAGACGACACGGTTTGAAGACTTGATAAGAATTTGGGTAATGTTAACTGTTAGCACGTTCTACTCTTTTTCATTTTTACGAGCATTTAATTTAATTTGCCGACAGACCAAAAAACAATTTGGATAATATATATATATATGGAGCTATAAAATTTGAATATTTCATGTGTTATATAAATTGTAGGATAATCCTATCAAAAGATAGTAAATATTAAAACTACTGAATTCAATAGAGAATACAAAGAGTTACTACAACACATAGTACATCAAAGTTGAACAGTCAGCTTATTTATCACCAAACACGTAAAAGCATACAAACCAAAAACAGCAAGAAAATAAACTGCACGCCAAAAATACACACTGTATCCACGAATTCTCGATCCGAGAAAAGTAAAGCGACGATACTTTTCCCCGAGCTTCGAAATGCATCTGAAGTGAAAAAGTTAATCGATGGATAAAGCATCTCGGAGATGCTGTTCATATTCACCAGAATCATCAAGCAATTGTTCGCGTTTTCCGTGTTCAATCCCTTGTTTTGCTCCAATGAATACAGGCATCTCGCAATTTTGGGCCTTTCAGTTTGGAGCCAGTCAAGCATTTCAGATCTCATAGTCATCGTTGCTTTCTCTTCATCGATCGCCAAATAACTGTTCAATTGACTCAGTGAACTGTTGAAATACAGATAGTTGCAGTGACTTGCAGTTGACTGATCAGTAGAGGAATCGGACGATTTGAGTGAGTAACTGACTTTCTGGAGCTCGTCGATTACGGTATGAAGTGAGATGGAGAATATTTGATATGAGTTGATTTTTGATGATCCTAATTTTTTATTTTTGTAGATGGCATTAGACATGTACTTAAAGCATGTCTGGTAGTACGGAGTCGGCAAGCAAATGAATTCGATTGCCTTTTCTGGGTTATTGGCAGGTAATTCAGATTCGTAATCTCGCTTAATCATCGTTAAAACAGAGATAATGGCAACGATGATGAGAATGAAAAAGATGATTAAAGTAATTAACCACTTGGGCTGCTTTCTTCTTCTTGAGTTCGTTTGATCATTCAAATTAAGGCTAACTGATGCCTTGGAGATTTTGTTAACAGAATCTGAATCCATGGCAGAATTGGAATGGAAATGGATTTTTTCTGGTTAGATGAAAATATAGTGTGAAGGGGAAAAAGATAATGCTAAATTGTGAGAGGCCGAAGACTGGGTCAATTCTTCCATCATGTCAAGTTTTTCCACCAAGTCAAGCAGAAACTACATATTTGTCGGACTCTTTGAGAGCATTACTGATTAGTTGACTCTTTGAGAGCCCTGTATCTTTGAGTGGATCCCGCGGATTTAGGATTTCTTAAGAATGTTCGAAAAATAAAAATATAATGCTTGAAATTTGAATTTGGAACTTCAAAAGTGAATTTTGAAATCTCTAAATATACATAAAATATTTCTAAAATATCTTATATATACCGTATAATTTTTAATCGAAAAGGTTCGAGTGAACCCCTCCCTACTTATCCACTCCTGGACATTGTTTACCATGCCAACATTTTTCAGAATACGTGTTTACTGTTGTAATCTAGTTGTGAACATATTTTTACACAAGAACTTGTTTTCTGCAATTTGCTAATTGCCAACCAAAATGGGGAAAGAAAATGGTGAGTTTTGTAGTAACAAAATACACAACTAAATGGAGATCAATCAAGATACTCGTGACAACAGGCAAAAAAGAAAAATCGAGAGCAAATACCCAAAGCAAAAGAGCCAAACATTTAGCCCATATTCAAATTCCCAAAATAAAAAGCCTAATGCTGATCCAATTTTCGGGCAAAACAGGTCGAAAATGTCGTCTTTTTTATGCAATATTCCTCTGCTATTCCTCATGTTTTCTCTTTTATTTCTGCTCTAACTGTTGACGGAATATCCTCCAACAAATCAATGCACCTCTGTACTTGACCCATGGCCTCGCCAATCCACCGCTGTAAATCCCAAACAACTTTATTAAACGACAGAGATAATTGCAGCAATTATGAGACTGAACAGAGTTACCAGACAGATTATCAATCGTAGTTTCCTTTTGGTTCTTGAAGAGGAGTTTTCATCTTGCAGAAGGCTTTCTTTGTACTTTGTGCTAATTGATTCATCCATCTGCTCACTTTTCCCCACAGTTTTGGAAAAATTTCGAATCTATATTCGATGGTTGTTGCTGAAGTGAATGCCAAGAAGGTGCTAAGAAAGAGGAAACATCAATTTTTTATTCTTTAATTAATTAATTTTTTGATACTAAGAATCGTTTGACTTCTTTCGATTTGGCTAAACTTATAAACTAATTAAATCAACTTATGAGTTTAGTTGACCAAATTTCTTTTAAAAGGATCCCTAAGCTGTTATCTCTTATGATCAATTAATACTAAGAAAAAATGAGCGTACCAAAATGTTATGCGATATATATTTTGCCCATCTCCCTTATAATAATCATTGAACTTGTATGAAGGGGAAAGAGATGGTGCTAAATTGTGAGAGGCCCAAGACTAAGTCAATTCTTCCATGTGGAGCAGGAAGTGCTTTATCATATTGTTGATTAGCTGACTCTTCACTCTTTGAGAGCCAAGTATCATTGCACGCAGTAGCGTAGCCAGAAATGTCCGAACTTTAGATAAAAATCCTATAGGGATACAATACAATCTTGCCACCGAGCTGCTGCATCAAAGTTGTGCTTTTTTAACATCTTACAGAATGCAGATACACATATTTGAATTTGGGCACCATGTAAGCTTTGTGCAACCCAAAATGGAAATCAATATATACGTAACAACAGGCAAAAAAGAAAAATCAAGAGCAAATACTCAAAGCAAAACAGCCAAACAGTTCGCCCATAGTCATATTCCCAAGCAAAAGAGACTAATGCTGTTCCTATTCTGGGATAAAACAGGTCCAAAATCTCATCCATATTTTGCAATATTCCTTTGCTATTCTTCATCTTTTGCTGGGCTTCATAGCTTTTCCTTCTTATTTCTGCCCTAACCGTCGTGGACGGAATCTTCTCCAACAAATCATAGCATCCCTGTACTTGACCCATGGCCTCACCAATCCACAGCTGCAAATCCCAAACAACTTTATTAATCGCCAATATTTTCTCATCTGAGTCGATACCCAAACTCATTTCCGATTCATTGAGTTTCTTTAGAGAGAATTCAATCATTCCTTGGCAATTCCTCAATACCTCAACAATCTCGGGGTTAATCATGTCTACCTTTGAGATTGCTTTTTCAATTGAAGTAGCGACATTCTCAAGCTCGATTCGTGAAGCATAAAGCGAAAGGATGAAGATCTGAGATGGGTTAATTTTATCTCGAGACGGGATTTGGGCAATGGAGTCGAAGCATGAGTCTGGATCTCCGCTGATGAGATCACAGACTGATGTAATAGCGTTTGTTGGGGAAAACGACAGTGAGTTGGACTCTGTTTGTTGTTTAAGTATTATTGAAGCAGAGATGACAGCAACAATTATGGGAATGAAGAGAGCTAACAGACATATAATCAATTGCAGTTTCCTTTTGGTTCTTGAACAGGATTTCTCATCTTGCAGGAGCTTTTCCTTGTTACTCATTTGATTCAGCAGTTTTTTGGAATACTTTTTGAAGCTAAATTTGGAAGTTATATAGGAGTGAAGACCCAAGTTATTTTTATTGCCCAAGTCAAAGCCAACAAGTTGCTAACAAGGAGAAGACGAAATTCAACACATTATGTTCCTTTGTAAGTTATTTTGTTCACACTTCGAATTGTTTAGTACATTATTTTTTGAGTAGATAGTAAAACACACACCTAAACTAGCATTTTTTTTCGATTTCCCATAACTATCACTTTCTTTATATTAAAATACATTTCAATGGTGAGTTGGTCAAATATTATTCCCACTCAACAATAGATGCTTCAAGATATGTAATTTTAATACAAAAAAATAGTTTAGATAAATAAATAGAACAATTAATAATTGAGAGATGGAGACATAAAACTCACAAAAAAATGTGTTAGTTTAAGTGTATTTTTAGACATTAACTCTTATTCTTTTTGATACTCTCTTACAATCTTCCCATAATTAAATGACATCCGAGAAATATCTTTTATTTTGAACGAGGTACAACCAACAAAACTTGTATGAGGATCCATTAACTTTTTGACACGTGGATTGTAGGCCCAATTTGTCATTTAAATCATACATATATATATATATGTATATAAGAGAACCCTAGGCCCGCCAACGTGGCGCCACCACAAACCAAAATTCCCTTTTAATTTATTTATTTTCAAAACTAGTCTTCCCATTTCATGAAAAGTTATGACTTTTATGAAGAGTTGCGACTTTCATGAAAGATTGTGACTTTTATGAAAAGTTGCGATTTTTATGGAGAGTTGCGACTTTTATGAAAGGTTGTAACGTTTATGAAAGGTTGTGACATTTCTGAAGGGTTGTGACTTTTCCGATAAGGCACAATAAGCATTTGTTCACACTACCCTTTGTTGTCTATAGATAGAGGGAATTCCTCTCATTTTAAAACAACAAAAATTCTAAACTTCTTCTTCTTCTTTTGCACAATTAAATATTTGTGTACTTTGCTACTGTTGAGTGGCTCACTGACACCATTGTTTTTGTATCAATACGCTGGTAAATAAAATCGTTCCATCTTGAGAGGATCTATTTCTTTAAATCTCCGATATTAGAGGGGAATAATTTTCTTAAGGGGACACTGTGCATTCAGTGGACTCGATTTTTTCCTTTCTGTTTCATTCTATTGTTACAGATCCTTGTATGTCTTTTTACAGTCATTAATTTATGCTTATTATATTAATTGTTATTTTTGAGTATGTGTTTTAAACTCTGTTGTTTATGTTTCTGCAAAGTTATTGTCTCTGGTTATATTGAACACATACACATATAGTAAGTATATTCATTGTGCAGAAAATAATTATGGTACTCAGTTCTAAGAATTCATATTTTGATATTTTATATAAAATTCTATAACTTAAAATTACTATATATAAGCTTATATATTATCTATTTTTACATAGATATGAAGTTTCTCACTTATCGATTGAAGAAATTCATTATGCAAGTTCAAAAGATATAATTGCTTTCATGTTCAAACGTAATTTCTTTTTTGAATCTGTTAACAAATTTTTAAATTTTTTCCTGAAACATATATCACAATTGTATAATCTATACAACTTAAATGTGTTCTTTTTCTTACAAAATGCCTTTGTATATATTTTTATTTTCCTTTTAATGTTGATTAAAGAAACAATGATTTATTATATCGTGAATAATTCATTCATTAGAGGTTCTTGAGCTATGTGATAATGACAAATAATCAGATTCATGTTGGAATATTGCTAATATTTTTTTAACAACCTATTTTTCCATTATTTTTAATGTATAGATATTAGTAAAGGATTATTTTTCAAGTTAAATGCAATTATTTAAGCGCGGAAAAATTGCCTAGTCTGTAAAATAAATCAAAAGGAGAGAGAATGTAAAGTTTGACTAAATATTAAAAGGAAAATGTTGGATCCACACCAAATTCTATTAAAAATAATAATAAAATAAAAGCAACAACATATGCATTCATATCAATTATCAATTAAATCAGACCATTTATTGACTATCTCTATAACCCACTATCTTCTTAAAGGTTGAAAATCATTATGCTAACAAAAATTCATATCTGGAAAATATGGACCAATGAAAATTGCAGACGAAGATCAAAGTAATTGAGCAAGATTTAGAGGGGAAGAATCAAGATCTGAACATCAACTTTTCAATTTTCTTGAGCATCATTAACGCCATCAACGACATTGACAAGATCCCAAATAGTTGAAACACCAATCTTCAAGAAAATTGCATGTTTAATTTCAATAGTTGAACATGCATCTTTGATTTTTTATTGAAATTAATTTGCTGGAAATGAATGGAACCTATTTTTTTTTAATTTAGGAGGAGTTTTATGTTCAAGAAGAAGAAAAATCCAGAAAGGAGTGCTAGAATTCTTGTTGGAATCAGTGATAAATTGAGCCCCACAATTCACTTTTAATTCAATATTTTACTAATTTATTTAAAAGTATTAGGCGCGTGGACCCCATATGCTCCTTTTAATTTTCACTCAAATTTTACATCCTCTCTCTTTTGATTTATTTTACATATTTAAATGACAAATTGGGCCACAATCCACGTGTTAAAAAGTTAGTAGATCCTCGTACAAGTTTTGTTGGTCGTACCTCGCTCAAAATAAAAAAATTCAAACAGTTACCACATAAAATAAATTACCTAACAAAGATCTCATGATATTTTGCCAATCTCCCCTATAATAGTTATTTAACTTGTATATGTATGATGTACATGAAGAAAAAGAAAATTAAAAAAATTACAGGGTATTTCTACTGAAAGTCAATTTTGTGGGAGGACAAAAAAGAGAAGAAAAGAAAATTGGGTCATTGACAGGTATAAATTTGTTCTGATGATTCAAGCTGTAAAAAGAGTTAATTCTCTCTTCTTTTTTCTTTTCATACAGATACTAAAGATTAAGCTGTACATACATCAGGAAGAATCGAATTTGAAGGCTGAAACTCCTAAAGATTAGAAGAAATGACAGTGCTGCTGATATATTTACAGGAGTCTGTTCATTACAGTGACACTAATTACACCAATAAATAACCCTAAGATCAAGCACAAGATTTACACTCACAAAAGCTAAGAGGAAAAAGTAACAAAAAACCCAAAATTTTAAACCAGAGCTCGTACTGTTTGTAAGCTCTCATAGCCAAGCTCCCCATCCAGGAAACATATGACACAAACGGTCAGCATCAATGGCGTCGTGTATGAGTTGTTGAACCTGTGAAAAAGGGTGGCGCTTATTACCTCTTTACTTTCTTAATGCAAACATAAGTTGAGAAGGGAAATTATGCAACATAGAAGCACTGTACCGTGTCAGCCAATTCTGCAGTAGTCTTATCTATGCTAGTCATAGAACTCTACTTCCACTTGCCTGGACTAGTACTCTTTCAATATTATTTCAAGACACTGCTATTTTTATTAACTTTTCATCTCTAACTTGCATTCAGGATAAGTTTAGTTTCATTACTCAAACCTTCTATCTTCCAAGAAAATAGTGAAAATAAAGGAGTCCGATCTAAACTCTCCTATAGCTATTGGAAAGAATCTGCTGATAAATTTTCCTTCCTTCTGACTGTTGAATATTTGTTTTAGAACTGCAAAAATCTTTTTTACTGCAGTAATTTTATAAGTTGTAGTCACTCAACAAGTCAGTTCTACTATGTAAGAGTTGGATTTTATTTGTTTGTTATGCACTTCATTCTAGCTGATAGTTTGGACCATAATTATCTACTTTTTCTTGTCTCATATTCTTTTCATTCTTACTATTGTGTTTATTCATTTCTGAAAACAATACTTACAGACGAGAGAAAGCAACCGAAAGTAACTAGAGTTGCCTGACCCCGAAAGCACAATTTCTGAGAAGAGTGTTAATCAAGTGTAGAGTACTTATTTGTGTAGTTGGTAGTGATCCATGCCCTCAAATTTTAATTAAACAAAGAGCAATAAGACATATCACTGACTAGCAGGAATGGAATCAATAATCAGATCAATAATTTAAGTTAGGATAGAAACCTAGGAAATGTTTATTAGTGTGTAGTGTAGTGTGTGAATTGATGCATTGTTCCAGTTTAACAGTTACCTGTCCATGTACGCTTCTCATTTCACCTTCTTCATATCCATCTAACTTTTGTTTAACACGCATCAAGGCTCTAGCAGCATCCTTGTTCCCCTCATAGTCATCTTGTTGAGAGCCTTCCAAACTGGTTTCCAGATCATCATCAGTTTCCTATCAAGCAGAAAAAAAGTTCAATAAGTCTTCATGAATGCGAAGATGAACTTTATTATACCTTCTACAGATATCAAGCAGTTCATATATACACATATTTTACGTTTGATTTGTAAACTGAGACATGGCTACAGACTCTTCTAGTTTTAAGCTAGAAGCAAATCCTTGTCTTACTATGTAGGAGTTAGATTTTATTTGTTTGTTATGCACTTCATTCAAGGATTTGCTTCTAGCTTAAAACTAGTTACCACCTATAGACTAATGGGCTCGTACAAAACTGAGTGTACTTTGGGACAGGGCCGTATGAGATCATGACTTGCTCATACTCCTAACTGTTCAATTAGTTTTACACCTCTGCCGAAGGCTATTGAAAGGGGTACTTTCTTCGGCATGGGGTTGTGAGGCTCGCCCCAAGAACAAAAGAGCTATAAGGCCAAAAACAGAGCATGGAGTCCACTGGCATGCGCGCCACATACTCTCTGACAAATCACAAATCTGTTCCAAACTAAAATTTTCAATTTTTTTTTGAGAATGTAAAATTTTCAAATTAGAAGTGCTATCAAGGACTAACGTTAAATTTAAGCTTTAAGAAAGTTGATTTTGCCATAGATGGGCCTCGGGCCAAACTCAATACGAAAAGATAGCTCATATGAAGATTGTCCAAAACAATTTAAGGAGACAATAACCATTTCTCTTGTACCAATGTGAGTCTAACAGAAATCATGGGAGTTAATACAGGATATTCCTCACTCATATTCTTTTGCCCTTCTCCTCGTCTTAGCAGCTGACATTTAGACATTTATTCATTGTAAGTGTGCCGTGTCAAATTATCAATATCCGTTCTAACATAGCAAGACTCCAGGATTGATAAAATCCCATTCATTTAGGAATCACAGATAATGGCATTTCATCATTAAATGGTTTTACCTCTTTTACCTTGTGTTTTAAATGGACTTTTGACTTTCTTTTTTCCGAATGAACATGATGCTAAAATTGCAAGTGGACTTCAAAATAGGATAAAAGCCAAAATCATTGACATACCTTCTGACGTTGCAAAGCCTTCAGAGGGGATAAAGCCCACTTGTATAAAGGGTCATGGATAAAGACCTGCAGCGAAGACTATAAGTAAGACTGACAGGCACAGTTTAAAACTCTTAGGGGTCATTTGGTAGAGTGTATGAGAATAATGCTGAATAGAGTGCATTAGTTATGCTGAGATTAATTCTTATGCAGTGTTTGGTTTGGTGTTATTAAAAAAAAATGAATTGCATAACTTCTATAAAAAAATGTTTTTGTTTACAAAAATATCCTCCATACTCTTTAGCTTTGGGAAATGGGGAATTTCTTGAGAGGGATAGTTATGTCACTAATCAATCTAATGCATGCATTGAAACCCTTTGTATTACTAATACATGGAAATCCATAGTATTAGTAATACACACCTAAATACACAATAGAGTGTATAACTAATGCAAGCTAATGCATGCATTTTTTCACTCTACCAAATGACCCCTTAATGTGGTAGGAATAGGAATCTGAAGCTGTACCTCGATAATGGTTAGCAGTGCTTCTTTATTTGTCCTCATAACAGACAGGGTTTCCTCACAGCATCTTCTAAAAACCCCTTCCACTCCAGTTATGCCCATGCCATCTATTATGTCTCTACTCAGCCTGAAGGGTACCTGCAACAGAGTATTGAAGAAATTTAACATTGACATGATCTTAGAGAAACAAAAAAGTGACACAGGAAATGTGAGAATAGGAGAGAAATGATTAGGAATGCATGGAGAAAAGTGACTTGCACACAAGTTCTTTGGATACTCTATAACAAATCCATCCAATGTGAGACATTAATACATATTTACACATCTGATTTAACTTTTTTTTATGATTATATTTATATGACCAACTTCAATAGAACTAATCTAACAGAACAGAAGTACTCCAAATGGAAATAAACAAACCCTTTCGGGAGTTTTCAGCATAAGGCCCTGCTCAAATGCAACCCCAAGATCTATGTGAACAACTTCTGCAGTGGCTTGATCTACAAGGATATTCATGGAATGTCGATCTCCTAGCCCAACAATGTATCCAACCTGAGTGTAAAAGAATTATGAACATTCATAATTGTGAACAGTTATTTATGATTACACCTTTTTTTTTTTTGGTTTACTAGGAAATATTTAAAGAGAGGGTGCTGTTTCTGCAAGTTGCTAAATCACCATTGAACTCGCAGCCACACTTCTGGTATAAGCAAGCCTCTTTTGAAACCAGTCAGCTGGATGAAAAAATCTCTCCAAGAAAAAGTGATGCATAACAGGCCTGCAGCAAATAAAATTAGATATATAGCTCAAACAACGTGAGTTCAAGATCTTGGAGGATTAGTAATACCTGAAGTTAACACAGACTTCCTGGAAGGCCTTCCGCTTGTCACTTTCCTACACATAAAAGTGAAGATTCTTGAAAGCAAGTCATAAACAAGACTCCTGACTGCATACTGAATATTCAGTAAGGAGACCTTATCTACAGGGAGTTCCCCATTGGAGGATCCAAATTTTCCTCACAAGATTTTATCAAGAGGATGCTCTGATATGCATAACTACATCTTTGGTTGAGTTGGCAAGACTAACATGCTACATAGGCTAGTTTACCGGTGAATTCAATTGAATAAGAGAGAGTCCTTTTACGCATTTGTTAACAAAATTACTTACCTTATCAAAAAAATATCTATGAATCAGTACATTTGGTGGTTTATGTAGAACTCACACTCATATAATATGTCTGGTCTTGCAATTAAGAATTTGCCTTCTCACGAACTAGTATCCTCCTATTGCACAACACTTCCATAAAACATCATGTTCATTCATCATTATTTTCTTAGAAGACCGAACCTAAATATTTTAATCATCTAATTTCACCTCAACTTCAATTTTCTTATGCTAGCTGAATCTGCAGTGCATATATTCTGTCTTACTTTCACTTGTCTTAAAACCCTTGCTCTCTAGAGTGCTTCTCTTCGGTTTATTTTCTGACAGTTCCATCAATTAACAAAATATCATCTGGAATAGCATACACCATAGAAACCCGCCTTGTATGATATTGATTAACCCCATACATATAACTAGACAAGTAAATGCTCGAAGCAGATCTCTATTGTTAAACCCACAAATAAAGTATGTTTACTATCCTGTGTGGTTGTAAGGAGATATGTAAGTTGTCCTCTTGATTTGAGTTGGGAAATTTGATTGGATAGCCTCTCCATACCTATTGATCTCTATCTACTACCAAAATTGTTGAGAATCGCCCTTAAGACACTAAACTTGATTTAAGTTTTTATCATTCCTGTCTCTCAATCATGCTGATTTATACATCTTTTCTCCTCTCGCATTCCCACCTTTCGGTACAAGATTATGGAGTCTACTAAAAGAGTTCAGCGCTGAAAATCCTTACCCATGCCTATTGTTGCAAGAGAAGAGAAACTTGTCAAAACATTTAGTAGTAACCAACATAGAAGATAATGTAGCACTTACCACAGTCATGTGTTGCCGGCATTTCATAAATGTCCAGTCTTCTGCTCCATAGCGTCCATGGGCACCTCCATCTCTAGTGCTGATATTTGAATATAAAAGGTTCAATAAGAAACTGAATCCATGAAATATACAGGTAAACAACAATGCAGCAGCTAGTTCTACTGACCTGCCTATAAGATATTCACCGAGTGGAAGAGTGCCATTCACCCATTCCAAAACACCCGCACTTGGAGTAAAAGGTACAACCTATCTCACAAACATGACGGATACATACATCTAAAATGAGTGGCCAGAGGAAGTATTATGCGTTCAAGTGTCAGTATGAGGAAATGTGACTTAATGAACTAATTTGATTGTTAGAGCTGGGAAATTTGTACAAGGTCATATAACAATTCATAGCTGCCGAACCATGTGGAATGCGGTAGCAAGTATATGATTGACAAAGTATCATAAGATCTTCAATCAATATTTATATAACTCCTAGGCAAGATAGACTTAAACAATCTACTCAATAACGTTAAAGGTGACAAAGTTAATCGTCATATTTAGCAATAGAGAATAGTAAATATACTGAAAGATTATCCTCGAATAAAACAAGTGTAATTAGAGCATGGAGATTTTAAGAAGTTCGAGAGAGAAGAGTTAAATACTTTGGCTAGCACCCATTCAAAGGAACTTAAGTCGAGGAATTTTGCTTCCCATTATAATTTACATTCTAAAAAAAGGTGCTTTTGCCCTTATATGATGTTACCTTGTAAGTGCGAATTCTCAGTCTTCTTTTCCAAGTGTCCCGATGATTCTGTAAGAAAGTATTAACTAAGCCAAAGAACTGTTCCATCACCTGAGTATTGAGTTCAAAACGTATATCAATACTCACAGAAAAAGAAAAATAATAGCAGGGAATTTGCAATCCAGACGTAACATCTATTGAGCAATGCGTACAAAACAAATTACGAGCCGAAAGAAAGGTGTGTCCATAGAAATGAAATAAACAAGAGGCCAACTAATAGATTTCACCAGCACCTGTAAGGCTCTTACTGATGGCAGAGATCCAACATGGTATACTACATCAAGAAATCAGGGAAAGGACCGGAAATGACTGATGACAAGGGAATTAATGCTTCCACACCAACCAGCAAAAATATTTATAAGCCTTACGCATTCATGCTGGTCCATGCTTTCAAATTTGACAGACATCTAAAGAAAAGAAATAACTATGTGGTATCTGACACTCCCCCCACTCTTCCATAATTCTCACAGAGATGTAAAGAAAAGAAATAACTATGTGGTATCTGACACTCCCCCCACTCTTCCACAATTCTCACAGAGATGTAAAGAAAAGAAATAACTATGTGGTATCTGACACTCCCACCACTCTTCCATAATGCTCACAGAGATGTAAAGAAAAGAAATAAGCAAATGTCATGCGTTTTTGTGCTAAATCTCAGTTTGTCCAAATATAGCGAATGTAAGAAAATATAGTTTAAACACGTACAGCATCTTGTCTCAGGTCATCATTGCCAGATTTAGCAAGTTGTCGGTATTTTTTGCCGTCGGAGCCGAAACATTCAACAACTTTTGGAGCATTTATACCATTCATTACACTGCAAAGCACAATAGTTAGAACACTGGAAACCTATGACAACTGTATCTGAACAGCCTGTTGTATTAAATTACATCTGGAGCACTAATACCATTCATTGCACTCTGAAACACAACAGTTGAGTATCAATAAAACTATAAGAAAAAATTTCTAGTGAGTAGCATGTATACTTTGTTACTTACGTGACAGAATCTGCCAATCCTTTAAAGTGTGGAAAGGATCCTTCAGTGTATTGACAACTCGGGTCAATTGGTATATTGGCTGTTACCACAGGAACCTGAAAATACATTATACAAAGAGATGTTAGCTGTATCAGTCGACCTCCAACAAGAGCAAACCAAATTCAGAAGATTCTATAGCAAACACGACCAGTGTTGTTAAAGGCAAAAAGCATAAATTCTATCGAGGCTTTAAATGCAATTAAAATGTGGGCTTTTAGTTTAAAAAGGAGCAACAACTAAAATTTATATATATATATATAATGGGAGAAAACAGTAACAACTTCATTCATAATGATTTCCTAACAATTAATATATCTTCTTGCTGACCATATTTATTGTTTTATTTCGCTCTATTCAAAATAGAACTTAAGGGCAATGAGGTGCACACCTTAACGCTTGCCTAAAGTGAAGCGCAACCTAAGTGAGGCGAAGCACCTAGTGAGCTTCAGGACTTAAGTGTGCCTCAAATGAGCGCATGACAATACAACACGACACTCCCCACCCCCACCCTAAAGAGAGAAAACGTGTTCTTATATTACAATCCCTCACTTTTTAGCTAATAAAAGCATCAAGCTAGCCAACATGAAGAAGTCAGTCGCACCAAATAAAGCCTGAAACCAACATGCATGTTGAAATTCCCTAGCTTCATCCATGAGCTTCACTAATATAAATGAAGCAACAAATCTCAAAAGTCTTGATTCAATGGAATCATGTTAAAAAAAGAGACAAAACTGGACACATGCATAAGGTTAATATCTATTTTTGGAATGGACGAGAATGAAGCAGGAAGGTAGAAGGTCCATGCAATACAATCTGAAAATGAATTATTCCTTGGATCAACTTTCTACATATGATGTGCGTGGAGTGACAAATATGGTACAGATTTCAACTTACTAAATACCATGTAAAGATAACAGATGGTCTAGTTACAATGAATCCCAGGCTGACAACCAGGATTACCAACTGGGCAGGCTGATGCACCTTAAAAGAGAAGTCCTAGGATAATTATCATCCAAGACATTGTGTGTCACTCATTGTGCAGTAACAGATAGTGGACACCAAGAACAGTAATATAGACTTCCGTTACAGCTTGAAATAAACAAATATTGAACTTACAAGTTCAAGCTCTCGGATGCTGCGAATTTCCCTCGGAAGATTAACCTTTTTGTTAGTATCCTGCTCAAAAAATATAGTTGTTAGTTGCGAAATAGCAAAAGATGCTGCAGTTCTACTAACTGTCAAACCTGTTGAAGAAAGTCAATACTAACAAGATTGTCTATTACAATATAAGTTACTATCATACAAATCCTTGCAGCTACCCCCTTTCAATGAGAAAGATGGAGAAAAGAAAAAAGAAGGATGGAACGAAGCATATAAATATTAAGATAAAAAGAACACGAGGACAGCTGCTTACCTCCCTCTTTGTTTCTAGTTCAGCTAGTTTAATGTAGATCTCAACCATTTGTTTCATCTGTTTACCAAAGATATAACCACTTTATGGAGCACACGATATAAACATGCACAAAAGAAAACTAATGGAAATAAAATCAAAATTTAACCAGAATGCTGATGAGTCGGTACCTGTCTGATGACCGCTCCATGATACGAAGATAACTCCTTCAGCAGATTTTCTGCAGCAACTTTTTTATCCATGTCAACCACAAAAGAATTTCTGCTACGTTGTTTGTCTTTGATTCTATCACCATTTGCCAAAGCTAGAAGCTGACAATCAACACAAATATGAGATCCAGATGTAGTATTTCGACAAACATAGATATGAGCTACTAGAAAGGAGAATCCTTCGAGTTAAGATGTCTACAATTTTAAAGATCCTTCTGATATGAAATGCTAGTAAAATTAGAAGAAAGAGAAGATTGAAACAAAAAGGAACCTTCAATTTCACAAATACGAATCTATATCCTGCCTATTTACCTGAAATATTGTATGATATGGATGGTCAATGGACAGTCTTTTAATGAGAGAAACCAAAGCAAACTGCACAACGTACAAAATCCATATTCAGTAACCTAGAAACTATTTCTAGAAAAGAAAAAGTAAACAAGTATCATCTCAACCAACAGACAATAATAAATCAAAAAGTGAAAGAGCAAAGATCACAAGTACTGAAAGTCGCAAGCTATACCTGGAAGTTTTGCGCTCCCTGACCTTCTTTTGTGCTTCCCATCCTGGAAGCAATTTGGTATACTAGTGGTATAAACTTGTAAGACTGAACCTGAAAGTAAATGATAAATTGTATTCCGAATAATCTTCAGACTAGAGCCAATATAAAATACACAAACACAAAACAAAATATTATGGAATATACAACGTTGTAAAGTTCCCGGCATTGACTCATCACAATGATTGGAGTTTACCTCACTTATTGTGCTGTTCATGCTATCCACGACAATTGGTTTAATTGAGAGACTAAACCACAGCGAAACAAGTCGAAATACCTGAAAACAGATGGTAACTCTAAAGATCTAGAAAAAACCATCGACAGCTTAATGAAATTTCTGGTCACCACATACACCATACAGCATTGATTTGCCAAAAGAAACTTTAAGCATTTCTATTTTTCTACATTCAAAAACAGTAAAGCGGAAAAATTTCATACATCAAACAAATATTGACTAACTAAAAACTTAAAAATTAGCCATTCTACTCATCTTTAATCATTGTTGCAGCTGATTTAGAATCAAATGACTTCATCTCTACTCCTCCCCCGTCCCACCAAAAAAAGATCTAGGTAACTTTGTCTCAGCAGAAAACATAGAGTAATAAAGCAACAAGCAATACATACCACCCTGACATCATATTTATCTCCAATGACTAAACAGCGTTTATACTCATCAAGCGCGGTGCTTAGAAAGTTGTCCCTGTCTTCCTGAACAGTCGAGATAAGAAAAGAAAGAAAATTATAAAAATTAACATACACATAATCAGCTTCAGCTAATGCGCAACAGTTTTTACAGGAAATAATTGCTAGAGCTAAAATTACTCCTCCGGAACCTTAAAAGAGGATAAGGAACAGTTTATAATTTTTAAACGTAGTGAAGACTGGGGCAGGGGTTTATTAATATAAGAAAATTTAAGGAGAACTATAAAGGCTAATTTTACTTGAATCATCTTTTCATAGTACTTCATTTGAAAGAGAATAAAAAGATAATATTTTAATAGTAATTTCCGGCCTATATAGCCTACAAGATCATTTATAAAGCTCTTACATATCATAGCTCTATTAGTAAATTCAAATTGTTATAAGGACATCGAAAGCTGCAATGTTACACGTGAACCAATGAGAAAAACCATTCGGAATACAGTAGAAACCACCTTAAAAAAATTTAAAAAAAAAGATACAAGGGTTTTCCATGAAGCAGTCTAACACACCAAAGAGAGTAAGTATCATGTCACCTGCAACTTTTCAGCCTCTTCTTTGTCCATTGCTAGCTGCTTCTGCAACTCTTGTAATTTTGCAGAGCAGTCGGTCTTCTCTCCCTAATATTAGAGTATCACAGTAGGTACAAAATCAATCCCATCTCTGTAACATCAAGAAGAAAGTATGGCCATCATTAAAGCATACCTTTGTTGAACTTCTTAATCGTTTAACTAATGCCTCCAGCTCCTTTTTCTGGAAATAAAAATATACATGAGTAACCATGGGATTATTAATTGTCACCACTCACCATTGTTTCATGAGTTCCAATTACTCTTTGGTTTATTTCAGTTCTATTAAAAGGGATAAGGGTGGCATACCTTGTGCTTTCTTAAGTGCATTGCTGCCTGCCATTCACTGGAATTAAGTCTCTCTTCATAACTATGAAAAAGAGCATCAGCATAGTGTGCAAGATGGAAATGCATTTGACTTCGTTTTGTGGTGGAAACCTTTCCTCTTGCCATGCAATCATCAGCAAGAGCGACTGCATGCTTCAAGTATTTCTCTAGAATAGTTCTTGAGCTGCACAATCATTCTATAGAATGAGAAAGCGGCAATCATTTTTCTTTGTGCAGAAGGTGAAATGCAACCCTTTAAATCTATTGTCAGTAACTATTTTCTAAAGATACTTTTATTAGGTCCAGTGTTCCTTGGGAGCCCTTTTAGTATGACTACAGATTTGTATGTCAAGTTCCTTTTTTCACACACCTTTCTTATGGGTTTTGTGTTGGCCCTGTTGGGAGCCGTTCTGATTATAGATGTTTCTATTGGGGATGGGATGATTTCCTAGGCTATGACAAAATGGGTAACTGTAAAGCAAGAATAAATTTATCAGAAGAAATTGGATACTGCTGGACAGAAATAAATCCCAAATTAACTAGTCAATTGGTGGGACATTCAAAGAACTTGTGAGAAAGAAACAATAAAGATGGAACATACTGGTCTTAAAGGGAATAAGATCAAAAAGCTGCAGAGACTGGGACAAGTGGGGAGACAGAGAGCCAGATAAGAAGTCAAAACATATCACACTTAAACAGATGAAAAGCATCAAACTTCTATGGAACCTTAGTTCCAGTATTGGAATATTACTGACTTGCTTGTTCGTGTTTCAGCCAGCCACTTCCCAATTAACCGGAAAACATCAGATGTGTTTTCGTTCATCTGGTAGTTTTGCGAAATATACTTCGCAAGATTGATTGCCATCTGATGTTGGCCTTGAGCACGCAGAAGCTTAGCTTCTTCAAGCTACACCACATGAAAATAACCGTAGTAGTGAGAGAATAATGGAAAGTGTGAAACAGTAAGCAGAGTTTAGTATCACATTTTAAAGTGAATGAAGAGTAAAAGCTTGCAGAGAAATAAATATTAGAAGATCTATAAAGTAAACCCGAGCAAAAAGAACTACTTGAGACCTATCATAACATGGACTACACAGAGCATATGCCATTTTTCCAGTTAACTCATCAAATCAAGAAGCCAGAAACATGTGGAAACACATAAAACTTCAGAGAACCCATATTAAAATGTATTAGCAATTTATCAAAATGTTATACCAATACTGGCTTCAGCTTAAATTACAAGTGTATTTTCTTTTTTGCTGTTATAGTTGACAAGCACAGCTATTCAAGTCAAAACATCTCTAAAGTCTCATTTGTTATTCTTTTTTAAATCATTCACTTCATCTTATCTAAAATCTCAATTCTTAGAAAGTGGATATTGTTTTAGCTTATGATTTCCAGAGAAACATCAATATAACATACGAGAACTAAATTGCATTGCATACTTGCAAATGTTCATGAAATAAAATAATAAACCATGTGCAAACCTGATAAGATAATGGACCTTGGGCCTATCAACCCCAAAAGGTACCTTATGTACTGAGGGTTGTCCAAGACCATATTACACCTCTCACACAGATGTGGTATTCAATTACCTCACCCCCTGGACCAGGACTAGGGTTGAAAATATAATATAGGGACCCAACTACGGGTAAACCAAGAATTGGGAAGAGTTTGGGCATATCTCAACCCAAAAGCTAGCTCATGTGGTGAAAATTGCCCAAAACTAAAGAGACCATATTACACCTCATACCGATGTGGAACTCAACAATACACTCCCAAGCTACATAGATACAACAGCATACAGAGTAATCAAATTGGACAACTGTACCGTTGCATCAAACATTAATTTAGTAAAAGAACGTGTCCATACCCGTCCAAGCCAGTAAAGGTTGGAATGTTCTCCTACTTCTGCACAAAGAAACTTGAATTCATGCAAAGCTGAAGCAGCCTGTGAAAACCTAGACACCTGTATATCACAAAGAATATATTTAGGAACGAATATGGAGATCATTTCTACAGTAAGTACCAATTCTAGCAGAATCACCTTGCGGAGAGTAGCTGCAGATTCAAGCAGATGTTGTACAGTATAATTCTGGCAATTTAAAATCTGAAGCAATACTCTTCTAAATGCCACAAATGGCTCCAGCAAATTCATATGTAACTGTGCTTGCTTTAAAGTGCGCTTCCAGTCCATATCTAGACATGTTAACTGCATTGACCAATTCCAAGTAAAAAGGTACACAGTATTCAGTACATTATTGACCAGGTCCGTGATAAGCATCACAAATATTATACATGCAAAATACTTCTTATACTGATGCCATCAGAGGCAAAATAGGTATCAGAAAAATTCAATCTTATATGGGAAAGAATAATTAAGACTATCTGCACGCTTTATATATAGAATGATTCAATGTTAATGTTTTAATACTGCACTAGTTGACGAAACCAACAAGGGTGTCAAGTTTCTTGAACGGTAGAAAAGCACTCTAGAGAGTAAGAAATTCAGGATAAGTAGAAGTAAGACTGAATATATGTACTACAAGTTTAGCCAATTTAAGAAGAATTAGGGTGAGGTGATATTAGATGGGATTGTGATGCTTAGATGCAAACAATTTACAGATGTATGCTCAAAGTTCAAGAGAATATTGGTTGAAATGGAAAAGTACTACCAAAAGTGTTATGTAATAGAAGGAAACGGAAGGTTGTATGCATGAGCTGGTGTTTCCTTTGTAAGGAAGCGGGTGAGGATGTGGACCATACTCTGTTAAATTGCAAATTAGCTTCGAGGTTATGAGAAAATGGCTTTAGATTGATGCTCAGCTGGAAGAGTTGAGCTAGGAGAAGACGACACAAAGCTTGAAATGTTACTCCTCTTGCCTTGATGTGGGTCCTTTGGAAGGAGAGAAATATGAGAGCTTTTGAGAGGGTGGAGACGCAAAGCTTGGAATGTTATTCCTTCCAAATATGTAGAGAGCTTTCAAAAGGCTTGGAATTCCACTGATTTACAGCAGAAATTCCACTCATGAGGAAGTCAGTGGCAAAAACTATAAAAAACACTGTTGAAGCATTTGATCCAATCAATGATAGATCATGAGCCGCTTGGCATGCCTGCAATCTGGTATTGAAGTAGTTTCCATAAGCAAAATGACTCTGTTTAAGAGCAGGCTGATTGGACCCATGGCAAGCATGGACATCTTGGGACAGATTTGAGCTCAAGGGTAGTTGGTTAGCTACCTTCCGGAAGACAGTTGGGTGCTGGTTCATATCTTCCATTGCAACATTGAATTGAAGTCCTGCGTTTGACTACCCTCAAGGGTATTGATGAAGAGGAGAGGACAACGGCGAGGCGGTGATGAGAGAGAAAAGAGAACGAGGGGTTGAGTTGGACCTAATATCTATTCTTATCATGATATTAGGGTCAGGCTCATTCCAATTCATTATTTACCCGATGCTAGGCCTCCATCTTATATTGTCCATGCTCGAGATGTCCAGTCTTAGATATGGGAGAGGGGGTGATGTTGAGTCTCACTTCAGTGGGAATGAGGAAAATTAGTCTCTATATATGGTCTTGGGCAATCCTCATCTCTTGAGCTAGCTTTTGGATTGAGTTAGATCCAAGGTCCATTTCTTTATTACTATTATTACTACTATTACTATTATTACTATTACTATTATTATTATTATTATTATTATTATTTTGCAAATTATGGGTCTAAGATAGTAAGATGAACTTAAATAGAGTAGCAAAATAGAGAGAATTCATTTGCCAGCCCAACTTGCTTGGGATTGAGGCGTAATTATTTTGTTGTTTATCATAGAGAAACAGAAACTATACAATACCTGAGCACTTGATAGGAGCACAGGTTTAGATGAGACCTTCGGCATCTTCGATGAATCCAGCATTCTGCAAGATGAAGTCCAACGCGAATCCCATGCCATACCCAGGTGATAAAGTATCTGCATAAAAATGGTATGACTTGTAAAGAGTCTGTACATATTTAGTTGCTCTTTTCCTGGATAAGCCGGTTCGTACGAGGGAACCTTACGCATAATGTAATACATGCAAATGAAACCACAAATTGCCAGCCTGAGAGATCAGGATACCTGAAGCTTAACTATAGCTTGATAAATGTATTTGGTGCTCTCCTCACTTGCATGACAGATAGACAGCAAAAGCTCCTAAAGAGATTGAAAAGCAGCTAAAAGGTATAAATGTCCAAACATACTACTATGAAGAAATAAATATGCATCGGCCTTCTTTTACCTGCTTGGAATCTTTTAATTTTATCTGGAATTCATTGAAGCCTCCCTCTTTCAATGCTCTCAAACAGCTGAATTACAGCAGACATAATGAAGTGAGGAAAAAGTCTAGCACGCAGAGAGCACAATTTACATGTAATATGAGTATTAACTTGCATAATAAAATGCAGCAGAAATCTAGTACCATCTAAAACTTGACATATATAGCAGTTGGTAGTCTGTGTGGTTGACCGATAACCCCTTTTTTAACTTTTTTCTTTTTGAGAGATGAGAGTTATGATGGAATTACAAGTTACAATCTATGTGGCAGACACAAATCGATATTAACAAAGCTTAGATGCTTTAAGGAGAACTAGCAAAGTACAGCAAAGTACACATCTCCAGAGAGTTCATCCAATTATAGAAATCTTCCATTAGGTCTTAAGATTATAGAAACTTGCATTAGTTTAAGATTGGATTGGAGTGAAGTTTTGCGATGTAAAGGGAAAGCTACTTTCCTTATATAAGTGATGCTGTGTAAATAAAATTTAAGTGGCTAGACATTCAAAGAAAACCATATAAAACATTTTCTCAGGATAGGTTTTACAAAGAACTTAATAGGATAAGTATAACAGTTAAATTTGATGAACAAAACACTGTTTCAGTAGGAATTACTATAATTTCTCAAACGAGTAATTAAGCATCCATGTTAAGGACTTTCCCAACCCATCAGTGATAAATCCTTGATTCAATCTATTCAGAAAGTTCCCTTTCATTTCCCAGAATTTTCACAGAGATATTTGGATT
Organism: Solanum etuberosum; assembly: GCA_029582245.1. Classification (NCBI taxonomy): domain Eukaryota; kingdom Viridiplantae; phylum Streptophyta; class Magnoliopsida; order Solanales; family Solanaceae; genus Solanum; species Solanum etuberosum. The sequence continues at coordinate 35,815 of JAJONR010009404.1, forward strand.
TTTAAGCTTCACTTGTTTTAGATAAAACTGCCAACTCCTTTTAACTTAGCAATTCATAGTAAATGCACATTCAGATGAACTTGAAGAAAGAGACAGAGAATAGCTAGGATCTGAATCCACTTCAGTAATTCAGTTATGTCCTGAATTTGTGTACCATTTTGGCATGGCTGAACCAGGATTGTTCTTTTTTGGTTAAGTTGAACCAGAGGCATTTTACACTATTTATTTTCTTTGCTGCTTTTTCATTTGAATGGTACAGTTAGTTTCAATATTGCCCTTTTATATACCTCTGTACAAGGTGTAATCAAGATGTACACTCCCTGCACCACAATCAAATGAAAAAAACAGACTCCATGCATCAACTAGCTTCAGGAGTAACCAGAAAATGGTCCAAATAAAATCCCAGCAATTTAGTAATAGTTCCTTTTTCCATTACGTATTTTCTTGCTCAAAGTTGATGACAAGGCAAATGCCAATTTAGGACTTCATTTAATGAAACAACTGATCATACCTGTGGAGATTTTCATTGAAATGGTCACCTCCATGCTGAATTGAGAGGACATTAGATTCACCATAAAGTAGTGAGAAATCCCAATTTCCAGACCGCCAAGCAGCTTCATACTACAAATAGCAGAAGCAACACTTGATGAGGAACCAATCTATAACACGAAGCATGTAAAGAAAATTGGGAGAAGCAGTGGAGTAAACATGTTTCTGTCCACAGAGTACAGCATGCATCTGCAGACAGGGAAGGAATGACTAGTTTATAAACAAAAGATTCTATCAGCTTGGTCATGGAAAACTCTTTTTCAGCTGAGAATTTGAGTCATCTCATTTATGGCACTGAATAAGTAGACAGCAAACAGGCAGCAAGCTGATTTTTCTTTTTTTTGAAATCAGTAACTTTCTTTGTATCATATCAGGGATCAAAACAGTACCTGGGTAGTACTGAAACCATATTTACAATAGAGCTCTATGTCTTCCCTCTCTAGCTATAAAGAATCTAGAACATCTATGATAGACACAGTATCATTAGAGTAAATCTGATTACACCAAAAGCATAGCAGTAAGATGAAGTTCAACTTGATCTTCTGCACATCATTCTCTAAGCTCTCAAAACATCTGGAATTCCTCTCCTTCCAAATTGTCCACCAGATACAAGCTGGGACAATTCTCCATCTACTCCTATCCTTAGCATGTGAACAATTTTTTAAGTCCGGTCACTAGTATCACGGTTTTGCACACCAATGAGGCACTATTATCTAAGCTTATAAGCCAGACAGATGTGAGACAGCAATCTTATATTATTACCAACAAGGATTGTGGTGAAGTGGTAAGTACTCCTTCATCCTTAACCAGAGGTCTCGGATTCGAGTCCCCTGGGTACGGAGTCGCCATTGTTAGGGAGAGCTTTACCCCCCAATGTGGGACTTCCCAACACGAATCCGGATTTAGTCGGGCTCCAATGTGGGTACCGGACACCGGGTGGGAAACCAAAAAAAATCTTATATTATTAAAACAATAAAATTGTTTACTGCTACAAAACTATTGTACACCAATGGGGCACTATTTCCTAGTTTCTCTCCGTTCTTCTTCATGGTATAAGTAGAGTTTTATAAAAGACACAAATTAAGTGTAACACCTCAGAAATTTTTTGAGCTAAGACTCGAACCATCCTTCGTTGTGAGTAGGATTTTACCGAGGAATTTAAAATTTCTTAAGTGTTAAGGTCACTAGATGTATCACCTTGAGTTCCAAAAAGAACTAAATTGGAAAT